>PVIY010039446.1:0-23105 GCA_004026745.1 Myrmecophaga tridactyla
AGTGCTGAGATGAGGAATGCTGAGCTGCTTGGGCTGTGCTACGTTGAGTCTCTCATTTAAGCACCAGCCAATTAAGTCAAACGTCACTCATTGCAGCAGGCACACCTCCTAGCCGACTGCAGATGTAATCAGCAACAGATGAGGTTCACGTACCGTTGGCTCATGGCCACAGCAACAGAACTAGGTGCCTTCACCTGGCCAAGTTACACCTGAATCGAACTACCACATAGTGTAAGAGGGAGGGCTGTGGATGGCTCTCGCAGTTCTTTGACAATGCTGTATTTCCCACGGAAGGGACCCCGCACAGCTCCTGTGTCCCTACAGTGGGCTCCCTTGGGTCTCCTCCCCTTCCCTGGGTCTTCCCCCTGTCGTGGTTGAGATCGGGAATGGGTCATCTCCAGTCATGTAAGCTGTTTTGTCCCTGTCCTCTCTCCCCAACTGTAGGTCTCGCCTGACACTTCCGTGGGTCTCTTGCTTAGCATTGTATTGTCCTATAGACAGTGTTTGTGGTGGTGATTCTGGTGATCTTTTCCTGGTTCAGCTGGATCCATGATATTTCAGTAAAATTTAATGAAAGATACGGAATTTCAATTAGGCCTTGAAAATTTGGTGGGATCTTAGAGGGGATGGCAAAATCAAAGATATGACAGCAGGAAGGTATAGATGGCAAGTAGCAAGGACCCCTAGGTCTCTAAAAAAGTAGGATCTGAGAGCTTTATGGGGTTGGCCTACAAGACTGTGACCTCAACATTTTTTTCCTACGTAGCAGCTCCACAGAGATTCGGATTTGAGTCTCAGCAGACAAATGACAAATTATAGTCCCTCAGAAACACCCAGAAGCTCTGTACCTCACTCATTCTCAGGTGGACACTATTCTTGTATTTTAGCACTTCTGAAATAAAGATGTCTTATAACCGATGGCAGTTTATAATTAACTGGAACCTTTTTAAAAATGTCTTAGTGCTGAGTATATAAAATAATGCCATGTTTGTATCTTAGATTGTATCTTAGATTTGGTGAAATATGCTAGTTAAAACCATTCATGTTCATGGTTTTAAAATTCCAGTGTTGCACTTCAGCACAATTTATCTGAAATACAGAGTACCTTAAAAGAAGAAAACATGAAACTAGGCTTGGGGAAAGGATCCTGCTTTTCTAGAGAACCAGATTCACAGAATGTAAACACTCATTTATGGAGAGGAGTATGTATAAAAATGTACACTTCTTATTAAAAGTATCGTTTTCTATAATTAAAATAATCAGCCTTCCTTACTTTTTTTTATAGGATGAGAAAAATCAGTTAATGACAACAAATGTCTGGTTGAAACAGGTATGTATAAAATTCAAAAGGCACCCAGCTGATGGCTGGTAGGACAGAGGGACACAAATAGGTGGTCTCAGTGGCCTGGCCAGGATGCAGAAAGATGAGGTTAATGAGTTCTTCTGTTATTTAATGAATAGTTTTGAGTTACTGCTCTGTGGCAGTTCTGGGACTAGGGAAACAGTAATGAAGAAAACAGACAAAAATCCCTGCCCTCAATGAACTGCATTCCAGCAGGAGGGCAACCAACAATGAAGTTATATAGTAACTGAGCAGCTGTGAGCTGGGCGAGAAATTCAGTGGGAAAGGGAATTAGGAGCCCTGGGGATTTTACTGTGAAGAGGGATCAGGGCATGCATTCCGGAGAAGGTAATATTGGTGCAAAGACGTGGGGGAGGAGAGGAAGCCAGCCATGTGGATGTCTGCGGGAACAGTGTTCTAGGCAGAGGGACCAGCAAGTGTGGACGCCCTGAGGGTGGAGTCCGTCTAGTGTGTTTAAGGAATAGCACAGAGGTGAGTGAACTGAGTGGAGAGGAGCAGTAAATGAGGTCAGAGAAGCAAGGGGAAAACGATGGCACAGCACCTCATACGCCACTGCATGTATTTTGGCTTTTGCTCTGAGCAAGATGGAAATGGGCAAAAATGTGATGCATTATTTTTATGCAGATGGGCCCTTTTATATTAATAACTTTTTTTCTTGGCCACCATATATATATATCCCCCATCTGCTGTCGAGTGCTTCCCTCTTTTCGTCCTTTATCGGCACTAATTTTATATGCCTGTTCCTTAGCCCCATTTAAAAATCCACGTATGAGGTGCCTTTGGAGTGGAGCCCTAAGTTGATATGGCCACAGAACTGTTACTGAGTGGAAGCTGGACATGGTGTTTAAATGTGTGGACTGTGTAATAAATCCAGCACCCCTTTGCACACAGACAAGTCCAGCAGAATCCGGGGACAGTAGAGCTGGAAAGAGTGTTTCTCTCGCGCTTGGAATTTAGATGCACATGGCTGCCGCTTCTGTGCATGATCAGTTGGTGGCAGAAGCTTCTGGTGCTGAGCAGAGCCAGTGAGCGGCCCACGAGGACCCTGGCTAGAGCTGCTGCGTGGGGTGGGGTGGGGACACACAGGGTTACGCTCGAGGGCTCATAAAAAAGGAAGACGTGCAGGTGAGTTTTCCCTGTTGGGGGTAAAGAGGATTCATGTCAAAAATTTCTAGGTTTGACCAAAAAAAGTACAGTTTTTCAGTGTTTTTGACTATTTTGTTGAGATTGAAGGCCATTTCTTTGTTTTCAAGGAATGGATAGACGTAAAATTAAGATGGAACCCTGATGAGTATGGTGGAATAAAACTTATACGTGTCCCTTCAGACTTCCTCTGGACCCCAGACATCGTGCTGTTTGATAAGTAAGTTCTGTTTATCCGTATAACAGTATAACAGAAAGTCAACAAATGGTGCTGTAAAAAACAGGGAACTCACATGGAAAAATAATGAAATGTGACCCCGCCATACAGCATACAAAGAGAAAGTGCTCTTTGACTTCCAAATTTGTGAAGACTTTGGAAAGTATAGGAAGGTATAAGGACATGGGGGAAAATCACCTATAGTCAATCTCATTATCCCAACTACTGTTACTGGCTTGTACAGGTAATGAACTTCCCGTGTGTCTGACAACATACTAAGTACCTCACATGCTTTATTTCATTCCATTTTCATGATAACCTCATGAGGCACGTGTTGGCATTACATTTATTTTACAGATGAGAGGGAAGCCTAGGACATTTATTCCTTGTCCAAGATGATATAGCTTCAGTGACAGAGTTGGGGTTCAAACCAAGACATCTCCATTTATTCTCTTATTTATAAGACTATGGATTTGGCAGACTTCCTTCCAGTTCGTTTTTTTTTTTTTTTGGGAGGGGTGCAGTTTATACAGAGTTGAGGTCAAATTTTATGTCGAAATTTTGCATAAGTATAATAATTTTCCCACAATGAGGAACGTTAGGTTAATAACTCATCTTTATAGGAATCCTAGCCTACCTAAGTGTGTTCTGAAGGTGATTTTTAAACTTGTGGAGAGGATAACCCTGGGTACTAGGATAACTCTGGGTATATTTTTCCTTGGGCCACTCCAGGGAAAATCTGAGAATTTGCGCTTATTCTAAAGCTCTTTTTGTCTTCCTTGCAAAAAGGCAATTTGGCATGAGGACCAAAGCAAACTACACACAAAAATACCTTTTATCATTTAAAACCTTTTACCTCCATGCGTCTTACTATGCAAGGGGTGAACAAAGCTATAAAGTAAAATACGATGCAGCTTCTTGGAGCATTGTTTTGCTTTAAGTCATTGAAAACATTTTCCTATTAAACATGGCTGTATTACAGAGCAGACCGCAAAAGTCACATGAGCTTTAAGATAATGATGTTTCAAAGAAATCTTTGGTTTGTGGTGCAGCTTCTTACTAGCCTTCTCCAGTGTATGAATTCACTGGGTGGGAGAGTTTGAGAGGCACTGCCTTTTTTCAGGGCCGTGCCTGCTGGGTTTTCTTATCCTTTCAAAGAAGAAAGCACCCCATATTTGTGGTGGGCTGGGAGTATAGGAGTGTGGAATCAGGTTGGGCTCTGTGCGTCTGTTTCATGAATAGCCCAATTATATATATTTATGTTTTTTTGTTTTGTTTTTTTTTTTGAGGGGGGAAGTGCATGGACTGGGAATCAAACCTGAGTCTTCTGCATCCAATTCTGTATTTTTTGTGTGTATGAAGAGGTCTTTTCAACCATTAAAATCCTAGGATTCTGGGCAGTGCAACGGTGGCTCAGTGGTAGAATTCTCACCTGCCATGCCAGAGACCCAGGTTCAATTCCCGGTACCTGCCCATGCAAAATAAATGAATGAATGAATGAATTAAAAATCCCAGGATTCTGTGGATATCTCTGTTACTTGTCAGTCCTGTATTATCTGTGACGATATAATTGTCAGTCCTGGGGTAGACGGGGAAGAAAGGGTCCACTTCACAATAAACTTAGATATTGAAGGCAGATGGCTCAAAAGCAGGTTTTCTCTAACAGTTATTTCATGCTATCGGTTACAGACTTTTAAAACCCTAAGCTCCTTAAAGTGCACGCTTGGGTTGTGTTCTCTCTGCATTGCTGTGTGTGTGCATTTCAGTGCAGATGGTTGCTTTGAAGGGACCAGGACAAAAATGGTCGTCAGGCACGATGGCACTGTCACATGGACCCCGCCAGCCAACTACAAAAGTTCCTGCACCATCGATGTCACATTTTTCCCATTTGATCTCCAGAACTGTTCCATGAAGTTTGGTTCTTGGACTTACGACGGTTCACAGGTCGATATCATTTTAGAGGACCACCATGTAGACAAGAGAGATTTTTTTGATAACGGGGAATGGGAAATTGTGAGCGCGACAGGGAGCAAAGGAAACAGAACCGATGGCTGCTGCTGGTATGCGTATGTCACCTACTCATTTGTCATTAAGCGCCTGCCTCTCTTTTATACCTTGTTCCTTATTATACCCTGTATCGGGCTCTCGTTTTTAACTGTACTTGTCTTCTATCTTCCTTCAAACGAAGGTGAAAAAATCAGTCTCTGCACCTCAGTCCTTGTCTCTTTGACAGTTTTCCTTCTGGTGATCGAAGAGATCATACCTTCCTCTTCCAAAGTCATCCCTCTGATTGGAGAATATCTGGTGTTCACCATGATTTTTGTGACCCTCTCGATCATGGTAACTGTCTTTGCCATCAATGTCCACCACCGCTCTTCCTCGACGCATAACGCGATGGCACCCTGGGTTCGCAGGATATTTCTCCACCGGCTCCCCAAGCTGCTCTGCATGAGAAGCCACGTGGACAGGTACTTCGTTCACAAGGAGCAGCTCGGGCACCCTAACGGGTCAAAGCCCAGAAACACACTGGAAGCTGCGCTCGACTCTATCCGCTACATTGCCAGGCACGTGGTGAAGGAGAATGACATCCGCGAGGTCTGTGGCATTGGATTTAAAAATGCAGATGCGGTATTGCTCAGCTTCCATTCATTCTGGAGAATAAGCAGTGGGGCCCTTATTCTCAGCACAGACTGTGGGCTGCGAATGTGGATGCCCTATTGTATAAAAGAGCTTAACTAAATACTTACTTCAGTCAAAACACCTGCAAAAGGGAGCCTGTGTATAGAAACAGCGCCTCCGTTTCCCCAGTCAGAATTAGGATGGCGCTGAAGAAAACGTCAGTGTTAGGCTGACCTTTCTGTTATTCTAGGGAATAGTCAGTCGGCCCTAGGTTTTCCTGGCTCTGAATGATCAACTGTTTTAATTTTATCCTCAGTAACTTTGTTTCTGAATTCCCTGGGAATTTGCAGACACGAATTGCTTTATGCTTTGTCAAAAGTTATTTTATTTTTTTAAAGAATGAGCTTCATTGAAGCTTTTATAAATGCAGCCAAGATATGCTTCTAGAATAAATATTTTTGGTTATTCAGCTTAAGAGAATGTTGGTGAAATTCAAAGGAGTAAGATGTTCTCATGTGTTACACATCTGAGTGTTCACAGAAGCTTAGTAATAACTTAATGTAATGACTTAATTTAAGTTTAATAATTTAAATATTAATGTATTTTAATTAATTTAGTGATTTATTTATTTACATTTACTTATTAATTTAAATGCAAGAATTGAACATGAGCACGTTTATATTGGACCGAGTTTTTCTTTCAAAGCATGTAAAGTTTCAGTCTTGGCACTATCCCTTCTCTTTATTATATGTAATATTTCAAAAGCTATGGCTATATTTTAAAAAATGAATTTTATTGAATGATCCCATTAGAATCACATAATTCTAATTTCCAAAGCTTTTTTAGGTAGAAAAATCTGTAGAAGGTATGGGAAGCAGACAGAGTGAATTTGGTCAAACAATACCCTCCCCCCTTACAGGGACATTTGATAACTATTTTATATAAGCTTTTAGTGTATATAGATTTGAAAAGTTTCTATTTAGTGATAGTAAAATTAAGGAAATTGGCTTATACTGTCTGAAGCTGTGAGGGAGTTTTGAAACGATTTTTAGATGAACGATTTAGACTGAGATGGAATTTAATAAAAGTCTGCAAAGTAAAGAGATATAGATGGGCTCTTCTGGGGTGGGGCTCCTCAGAAGCAGGGAAGTAGTAGAATGGTTCCAGTGTCCTACATTCTCATTATCTCACAACCTGGGGCACAGGCACTAGAGAATTACCGTGTTTCATAAAGGGTCAGGGGACTAGGGAAGCCCCAAAGATATGGCCTTGTGGAGCTTCTCTGCTCAGCGGCTGGTCTCAGCTTGCCCTTATTTTGAGGTCATTGGATCTGCCAAGCCAGCTCTTTGCTAACGCTCTGAAAAGGGGGAGGAAATGAGCCTCCAGGCCCATCAGTTTTATCCTCTGGGAGTTTGTTAAAATTAAACTCAAGCGGGAGTCTCTTTAAAAAATGGAGACAAGTCCTACCTGGCAGGAACAACTAACCAAAATAACTGTATAGGGTAAGAATAAAGAAACTTTTTTTAGTTTATTGTTAAATAGCCAAATAGTAGAAATATTTAAATTTTTATTAATAATCTATAAAAATAAGTTGCTTATGAGAAACATATATATATAGTTAAAGTATGTACAATTATTATTAATGTCTTGTGTGTCTTCTTTTTTTTTTTTTGGTAACAGGTGGTTGAAGATTGGAAATTCATCGCCCAGGTTTTGGATCGGGTGTTCCTGTGGACGTTCCTACTGGTTTCAATTGTTGGATCTCTTGGGCTTTTTGTTCCTGTTATTTATAAATGGGCAAATATAATAATACCAATTCATATTGGAAATGTAAATAAGTAGTACTGCCCAAGGGCTGTAGTATGAATTTAGTTACCAAAAGGCACATAGATCTAATGGCACCTTTTATAAAATTATGAAAACATAAATTGTTTAAAATGTAATGCAAGCTTTTCACAGATTAGTAGTTGCGAGTGTCAGTTTATCTTAATAGATTGCCTCTGAGAACATCCACCTGCATGAATGAAGTAACAACTGATCAAATAACTTTTGGTCTTCTAAAAATAGAAGCAAAATATTATCTGCACTGTACCAGAGAAAAGTTAATGTTTATATCCTGGCAAATAATACTAATTTATAGTCAACTATAAAATTTATCTTTTCCAGTTAAAAGATAAATTTATGGGCGGCTGCCGTGGCTCAGCAGGCAGAGCTCCGACCTGCCGTGCTGGAGGTCTGGAGTTCGATCCCTGGTGCCTCCTGCCCATATGCAAATTTAAAAAAAATAAATAAATTAAAAAAATAAATAAAAGATAAATTTATGTTTTAATTGTGTTGGAAACTCCAGTTGGAGACTAATTTTAAACCTTTTCTGCATGTGGTAAAGATCATCTTTCTGACCTATATGCACAGGAAAACAGCTTATCTTTAATATAATATTATATACTGCTGTATTAAGTAAACTGACTACTTAGTATGATTGCAATTTAAGGCCACGCTGCTTTTCTATGAATATTTGTTTAAAATGGAAAATGACAATTGGCAACTCCACTAAGGCTTACGTTAGATGCTCAAACAAGCAATCGCTGTATTAGATATTTTCATAGCTTACCATTCCAAATAAAGTCACACAATAGATGACTCCTGTGGACCCACGACTGCACGCCCTTAACATCAATTTCAACCCCCTTGTCCACATTTTCCCCAATTAATAGCACCATCTTCTATAGACATTGTGGTAATATCTTATACTTGATTTTAGAATAATTCTCTGGAATTACATGGATCCGTTTTAAAACATGTCTATGGATGCTACTAAATCATTCTATGAGAAAACCATCTGCCAAAATAAAAAGATGGTATTGTAATTAAGTATAAGCACACTGCTATATAACTGTAATCCTTCACTTTTATCTCTCTCATTCCAACAATTACAATAGAAACTATGAGTTTCAAAGGTCTTTATCGAGTCTTAGCCTGTTACTACTTATTCAGTCTAGTGTAACGTAGCTCAGGAAAGCAAGTTAAATCTCATCTCTACCTGTCCCTCATTCAGCTGTGACCACAAAGGAAAACCTGCTAGAAATTTGCATTTGACTTAGAACTCTTAGCTCTTAAGAGAACAAATGCCTTATTTGTTTGTAGGAAATAACCCATCGAAGTTCAAGTCAACACTCTCAGAGGGCAGAAGGACCCTGTTTAATTTGCATTTTATTGTAGGCAGGTGTTTAATGCCATTTAATGACTCAGAGTCTGGTTTGATGAATTGCCTGTTAGCTATTTTAACATATATACAGCCATGAGTACTCATACATCTGCCTCTATTACTATTACAGAAAATCTTACATATAAATAAATTTTATAAAAATCTTCCTTTTGACTTATCAAAACATGAGTCAGAGTGGGCTGCACTTTTGTAAGTTTTATTTTCACATAGGAAAAGCATCGTCATGTCTAGCGAGAAGATGAAAATGGCTTCTGTCAGTGGTGATTCAGATTCAAAACAGCGTGGGTTACCATCTTTCTTAATAATTTGTCTAAAGTGGTGACTCTCAACTGGAGGCAGTTTTGTCCCCGAGGGGACACTTGACAATGTCTGGAGACATATCCGGTTATCACAGATGGGGAGAATGCGACTGGCATCTAGTGGGTGGAAGCGGGCGACGCTGCTAAGGGTCCTATAATGCACAGAAGAGCCCCCCACGATAAAAAATTATCCTGCCCAAAATGCCATAGTGCCAAGGTTGAGAAACCCTGTTTTAAAGCTCATTAATAACGAATGTGTGATTGAGCATCATTTCTAACGACATAATAACTTACAATTATGCAAGATAAATAGTTGAGCTCTCTGTAAACAGTAAAAAACTTTGAAAAGCAGTAAAAAAAAAATCATACACAAGAAATGCATGGTAAGAAGTGGTAATAGTAGGTTATAGCTGAAAGAGTATAAAACTTGAGATTATGGGCTAAACACTCATCGGAATATCTGCTATGACAGTGAACCAAATAGGATGTCAATATCTCTAAACAGCAAGTTTTTCTATACAGCTATGTCTCCAAGGGGGGCAGTGTTCCTACTTAGCCCATTTTTACATGTCCCATAGCACAGCATACTATTTATCCCTGTGACAATTACATCTTGACATTTTTATTCATTCTTTTATCTTGTCAAAAAAGGCCAGTTCAGTGTTCATTTATCCATAATAAACACTCCGACATTTGTCTTGCATGATTCTTTTTTGACAAAGTTCAAGTCAACCGGACAAACCTTGAACTGCCAGAAACGAGATCGGTATTTTGATGACAGGAAGTGTGTTCCTGTTTTGAAACAGCCCCCCCACCTCCCCCCATAAATGAGCCTCAGGCAGGGCCCCGTTTTGGTGCTTACACATCATCCCTGGCCATCAAGGGCTGCAGAAACAACCCCGCTGTCCCTAAAATGCACACCAGGATGAAAACCCACAGGAAAATTCGATCAATCACCATGGCAACGTACTTCCAATCATCCTGAATCTGAGAAGACAAAATAGAAAAAAATCATGAAAGTGGAGGGGGGGGGTGGAGGTGGGAGTGGGGAAGCCTGAAAGGAAAGCAAAGCGAACATGTTTTCAATATTCAATATTCAATATGCTGCAGCAGTAAAACCCATTTTGTTTGCAGTGTGCAAGGGATCATTTTTCTCTAATGGACATGGTCTGAAGAAATCTGCCATGCTCGATTCTTTTGATGCTGTGGGGCAATAGGTAGAAGACACTTGTCACGTTAGCCCTGTTTCAAATCAGAAATGTCTTAATGTATACGGAAGCTATTTTACCTAAACTGAATATCCGTTTGTTAACATCTGTCACCTCGATCCAAAAATAAGCACCCCAGGGCAAACCCATCATCATTCCACCTGCCCCAGTGTTCCCCCCTCCCTCCACCATGTCCAGCTGCCCAAATGTCATCTTTAATTATTAAGGCCAAAATACCCTTGACTGTGCAGTGAGAGAGAAGTCTGAAAATCACTGCCAGCAGTAAAATAAAAGGTGGAAGAAGTAGCAAGACTAATTCTAATTCTAGATAACACAGCTTCCATTTGAGTTCAAAATAGAAAGCAGAATTGCGTAATTATATGCCTAGACAACTCAGAAAGCAAAGAAACCATAATTGAATTGAAAAAGAGAACCCATGAATCAACCAATTTTAAAGAAATAATCGCATAATGAAGAGGCAGCATGTGTGATTTAGTAATTTCATTAAGGGCACCGAAATAGGACTGGGAGACAGGGATTTTATTGGACCATTATGAGCCGGAGCAAGTTATGTCCTCCTGGTGACACTAAGAAGTCAGGTAAAATTAGAATTATACTGCCACGTTCATCACAAGCTCCTTTATTTTGAATTCCTAAGACTGGTTTGTAAGCACTTCAAAAACACAAGAGGCCTTACGTTCTTACCCTCTCTGCCCACTTGCTAACCCTAAGGTTCTAGGGGACGGCGGGGTGAGCCTCAATGGCCTCATCTGTCAAATGGGGATAATAACAGTACCTACCTCAGAGGTTCGTTTTGAGGATTAAATGAAATAATGTGCCTGGCACGGAGTCCTTAATGAACGGTATGTACTGCCATTAATGCTGACCACAAAAGCCCTCACCCAAGCACGAATCTCTCACTGGCAGCAATTCACATGGTTTAGCCTAGTGAAGGAAGATGGGATCTATCCCACGAAAACAAAAAGCGCTGCCAAAAGAGTTGGGTGAAAATGAATTTTATATTTAACCCTGCAAATCTTTAGAACACAAATTCCATTCTGGAAACTTTGGAAGCTAATGACAAATAACAGGACGTTTCGCTGTAAAGCAAAGCGTTGAACCAGCCCAAGCTACAGGGTTTGCTCCATCTCCCAGCCCAGCCCTGGAGATGCCACAGACGCAAGGGGAGAATTCACTTGAAATGGGATAAATCTGGGGAGGTGTGGGTGGGTGAGCATGCTTATGGGGGAGGGAATGGCAGCCCCATAGGACAGAGAGATGGGAGAGCTCTGGCGCTGTGCTCTTTTCCTCCAGCCATGCTGCTCCTTTACAGCCTGCCCCTTCCCAGCCCTGAGATGCAGATTTGGAGCAGACTTCTGAGCAAAGCAGAACCTGCCTGAAGCGAAGAGCAGAGAATAAAAGGTGCCCACTGGCCAGCAGTAGCCTGAGGCTTCTTATTCTCCTCCCACATCAAGGACTGAGAAACTTCAGTCAAAGGAACGGGACTTGGAGGACACTGGTGCCAGGTGGGAAACAGGTCCTCTGAGTGGCAAGGTTGCCTGGAGCAGGGGAGTGTCCTTAAGGAGGGGGAGTCTAGCCCGGCTCGTGGCGATGTGGTCCCTTTGCCCTGGGTCTCTACGGGTGGGACAAGATGGGGCCTGGACTGAGCATCTCCTCTGAGGACAACGCCACAAGAATGGCTGACACCCCAAGAAAAAGGGAGTTTGCAGGCCCTGGATACAAACTTAGGCATCTGAAAGAGAATTTATGGAGCACTGAGGTGAGGACTCAAACATATCCGCAGAAATGAGAGGGAATATTTGAAAGACAAAGTAGGAACAAGCAGTTTTATTGACGAACCAAGTGGAAATGCAGGTGTGAAAAAACAGAACAGTTGTGATAAAGAACTCAACAGATGGGAAAAGTGGGAAGGGGAGATGCAGATGAGGAAAGAAGCCGGGAGGTGGGAGATGAGACTGAGAAACTGCTGAGGGGAAAAGAGGGGAATGAAGAGGTGGGAAGTATAAAAGAAAGAGATGTAGAAACTGGAAGCAGATGTGTCCAATCTGTACAACCGGAATTCAGAGAAAGCAAAAAGTTAAGTGGTGGGCGGGGAAGTTTTAGAAAAATAATGACCTTGAATTTCCCAGAATTAAAAATGAAAAACCTCAGAATGAAATGGCTTAAAAGAAAGCCAAAAAAATTAGGACAGAACCACATCTGGATGCACTGTGTGCAAAGTCATTAAATTTCTCTACAAAAAGATAATCCCAACAGCTTCTAAGACACTATAGATCACTTACAAAGAGCTAGCACGCAGATTAACTGAAAACTTTCCAAAAGTGACAGTGGGACACAAAGACCACGGAGCAGTATTTCACGTGCTGATGATTTAAGTCCACAGAAACAGAACAGGGCACCATCACTTGGCCAAGTGGACACCTGAACCAAACTATCACAGTTGGTACGGATTTCTGTGTGGGGTGCTGGAAAAGTTGTGGTCATGGGTGGTGGTGATGGTGGCACAACATTGAGACTATAATTAACAGCACTGGATTGTACAATTGAAAGTGGATAAAATGGGAAATTTTAGGTTGTCTATATGTCACCGGAATAAAAGTTTTTTTAAAAAGGTATAAAGTTCTGATACATATGACAGCATGAATGAACCCTGAAAACATTCCGCTGAGCAAAATAAGCCAGACACAAAAGGACAGATATTGTATGATTCCACTTATATTAAGTAACTAGAATAAGCAAATTATTAGAGAAAGAGAGTAGAATACAGGTTATGGGGGTGGTAGCACACCAGTGTAAAAAGAATTAATGCTGCTAAACTTCATGCTTAAAAAACAGTTAACATGGCAAACTGTATGGTAATATGTGTGTGTGTATTACACAATTATATAAAAAAAAAGATGTGTTTGGAAGTGGGGAGGACCCGTGTGAACAACTTAAAAAACAAACAAACAAAAAACCAGTCACAATGGGCTGGACACTAGGACACTGCCATCCCTTTAGGGACCAGAGCACAAGACGGGCAGGAGAGCCACAGAGAAATGGCTTTGGGAACAATGAGCCTGCTCCTTTAAAAAGGAGCCCAGGATGGTTAGAACCAGTCGTGTTGGGTGGGCCACTGTGGCTCAGCAGGCAGAGTTCTCGCCTGCCATGCCGGAGACCTGGGTTCGATTCCCGGTGCCTGCCCATGCAAAAAACAAACTGCCGTGTTGGAACCAAAAGACTTAGGAAATTGCAATCTCTCTGGAAACCTGTGAGTTCACAGCAGAGTGGAAGTGACACAGTGAGAGAAGGAAGGCGTCTCCCAGGCAGCTCCACCCTACCCTAGAGCACTGAGGAGGCACCTTCATTCCAGCTCTCACCACCCTCTCATCGACAGGTTGCAGTCCTATGGCCTGCGGTACAGATTTCTGCTTTCCCTGGAAAAACTGGAGAATCTGGCAACAACTTCCTGCGTGGTGACAAATGGTCGGAGGTAAGCAGCAGCCGCCCCCAGAGACGGAGTGCGTGCCATTGGTCTGTCACAGACTCCACTACTCCCTGTTGCCACCTTCAGGCTCGTTCTCTTACTTATCTGCCTGGCATTTAGGTTTGTGACCGCTCTAATTTAAATAACATCTTTCCCCTATGTCTGTCTCTGTAACGTGTCTTAGACTCTCCTGAAGCTCAGGATGGTGAAACTGTACAACGCCTCGTAAGTGATTTTGTGAATAAAGGTAATTTGGAATTGCGGCCCAAGGCTAGAGTACAGGTTCTTAGGTCTCCATCGCTAGTTAAATGTTTGCTAACTTCAGAAAGAGAAATCATTATTTTTAAAAACGGGTAAAGGGTAGAGAATGTCTGCAAAGGTTATCAGTGTTCGACGAATGGAAGTGATTTGTGCCAGTCACTGACTTCATGTCTGCTGGTTTGAAAGGATGGATGTAGCCTACAAAAGCCATGTTTGAATCCTAATTCCCTTTTGTAAAGGCAGCTATTTCTTCTAATCCCTATTCAGCACTGTGTGTTCAAGACTATAATGAGATCATCTCCCTGGAGATGTGACTCAATCAAGAGTGATTGTGAAGCTAGATTAGGTGGAGATGTGTTTCCACCCGTTTGGGTGGGTCTTGATTAGTTTACTGGAATCCTATAAAAGAGGAAACATTTTGGAGAGTGGGGGAGATTCACAGAGAGCAGAGAATGCTGCAGCACCATGAAGCAGAGAGTCCACCAGCCAGCGCCCTTTGGAGATGAAGAAGGAAAACGCCTCCTGGGGAGCTTCATGAAACAGGAAACCCGGAGAAGAAGCTAGCAGATGACACTGTGCTCGCCATGTGCCCTTCCAGATGTGAGAGAAACCCTGGCTTAGTGTTCGCCATGTGCCTTCTCACTTGAGAGAGAAACCCAGAACTTCATCAGCCTTCCTGAACCAAGGTATCTTTCCCTGGATGCCTTAGATTGGACATTTCTATAGACTTGCTTAAATTGGGACATTTCCACCCAAAAACTAAAAAGTGTTAACTTGCAGGTTATTAAATTCCCCTTTTTAAAAGCCTTCTGTTTCTGGTATATTGCATTCCGGCAGCTAGCAAACTAGAACAATGTCCAACAATTGCTTCGACTGATTTTAACTGCCTGACATTTTGGCTGAACTCGTGGGATCGGCCAGAGGTGGTGCCTGTGTTATGTCCACAGGATGTGTTCTCAGTTGCTCAGATGTATGAAGTGGGAACAGCAGCTGGTGCTGGCTCTCCTCTCCCACCCCATCTACTTCTGCAGGCCATTCACGGCTGAATAGGAAAGGCCCAAGGCATTTGCTACCCACATTAATCACTTACAGTGCATCCGGAGCTGAAATGATCTGGTGATGAGCTCTTCCCTAATAATCAACTCAAGGCAGGCAGGGCCTCATAATTTTAAAACAGAGCTTCTTATAAAATTATTGAATGTAATCTTGGGGGTAAAAAAGAGTCAGGGCGGGAGCCAGGCACATAACATCATTTAGCATAAAACTTTCCTATCTGTAGTACGTAACATTAGTTCTAGCACAAGGTTTTGGGAGGAGATGAAAATGAGCTCACACAGTTTTAAAAATGGGCAAGGGAATTTGAATAATTATTTTACCCAAGAAGATATTCCACTGGCCAATAAGCATATGAAAAAGAGCGCCACATCACTACTTAAAACTGGGAAATGTAAATAAAAACAGCAATGTGGTTCCCTACACCATACCAATGAGTATGATGCTGAATCACTAAATTGATATTTCTTTTAGTCTCCAGTATCTTAGAGCCGCTACAAGTAAAAACCTAAAACTGCGAAATTGTAACTCATACCAAACTCTGAAATCTGTTCTACAACTAATTGTTGCACTGTGCTTTGAAATCTCTTGCTTTTTTGTATATATGTTATTTTTCACAAAAAAGAAAAAAAATCGATTGTGATGATAAAAAAATATTTATTCCTTCTAGCCTCCAATGTTCTGGAACAGCTAGAAGGAAAAATCTGAGAGATGGTATGATAGCCCATGACAAACTCTGGGATCTGTCCTGTAACTACTTGTTGAAGAGTGCTTTTGAAAACTATTGCTTTTTCCTTTCTTTGCTTTATACATATATGTTATATTATACAATAAAAAAGTTTTAAAAAAAATGCATCTATCCAATGAGCCAGCAATTCCACTCCTAGGTATATATCCAAGAGAAATGAGCACTTAGTCACCAAAAGACAGGTATAAGAAAGCTTGCCAGCTTTAGTCATAATAACCCCAAACTGGAAATAACCAAACATCTAACAATTGTTGAATAAATAAACAGAAAATGGTATAGTCGGACTGTGAAATGTTACATACACACCAACAAGAATTAACCTAAAAAACGGTGTTGAATGCAAGAAGTCAGATATAAAAGAGTTCATACCCTGAGATTTCATTTACAGGGCACTGAAGAATAGGCAAGACTAATCCACATGGAAAAAGTCAGCATGTGGTCACAGAATAAGGAGGGAGAGAGCGGCTGGGAAAGGGCAAAGAGGGAACTTGCTGGAGCCCCGGAAATGTTCTTGATTTTTACTTGGATGGTTACATGGGAGTATACATAATGTAAAAACCCATTGAGCTGTATACTTAAGATGTGCCACTTTATGTAAATTATACCTCGATGGAAAAATAAACATAATTAGAAAGTAAAAATAAAAATGTAAACTCAGCTGATGCATGCGGCTTGGAGATAACCTCACCTGAGCCTTTCTCCAGCCTATCTACTAATCCGGTCTCTCCTGACATCAGGTGTTCTATTGGCCCAAACTACTGGCAGCCCAGGGATTAATGTCAGGGCACCATATATTCACAAGCTTTGTCATCCCGTTTTACAGATGAGGAAACAGGCTCAGGGAGGAGAGGTAAGGTAACAATCCAAGGACATGTGCTGGTTAAATGGAAGAATTGGTCTGAACACAGGCTCCTGACTTGAGAGCCGAATTTCTTAACTCCTACCCTACACCTTACCCCACATGGAAGCACTAAAGGTTTGTTGAATGAATGAATGACCGATCTCATCATAACTATCTCCTTACCTCTTTGGCTTCATTTTGTGCTTTCATATTTTCAGCAATATACTTGACGCTTTCAATAGCTTCTTTGACTTCTGGGGACAAAGCCGAGAAGGACAGCATGGCATCGACAGATTCAGCACTGGAGCTTCTCGTGAGGTTGGCGCTGAAATTTGAGATCTTGATCCTGCGATGATGGCAGCAGCCGCACATCCCATCCTGGCAGGGGTAGCCTTCCTTGCAGCCTTTGGACTCCGGACGGCTGAAGCAATTCAGGTTGGAGAGCTCAGCGCTGTAGAAGGCTCTCGGCTTCTGAGCGTTCCCTTCGTTGCTTGCTGGTCTGATCATGAACATCATCCTGGGAAGGAGGTTCAAGAAGATGGTTTTCACCCAAGCAGGCATGGTGTGCGTGGTTGGGGTTCGGTAGTGCACGTTGAGGACAAACACCGTGATGACAATGGACAAGGTCACAAAAATCATGGTGAACAGGAGGTACTCGCCAATCAGGGGAATCACCAGGGAGGTGGACGGGATGGTCTCGGTGATGACCAGGAGAAACACGGTCAAGGAGAGAAGGACCGAGATGCAGAGGGTCACCTTCTCCCCGCAGTCGGAGGGCAGGTAGAAGACGAGGACGGTCAGGAAGGAGATGAGCAGACAGGGGATGATGAGGTTGATGGTGTAGAACAAGGGCAGGCGCCGGATGTACAGGGAGTACGTGATATCCGTGTAGATTTCCTCGCAGCAGTTGTATTTGATGTCGTGTTTGTAGCCAGGGGCTTTGATGATGGCCCACTCGCCGCTCTCCCAGTAGTCCTTGAGGTTCATGGAATTGCCGATCAGGACCAAGTCGATTTTCGCCTTGTCGTAGGACCAGGAACCAAACTTCATGGTGCAGTTTTGGTAATCAAACGGGAAGTAGGTCACGTCGATCTTGCATGAGCTCTTAAAGATGGCCGGGGGTATCCAAGTCACCTCCCCTGTGTGCTTGAGCAAGGCCTTGGTCTTGTCATCCACCTGGAAATCCCCAACGGCACTGCAGGGACAAACAGGGGGCCATGCAACATAGGCTCAGCCTCCAGCCTCTCGCGCCACCGCCAAGTAAGCAGCAAGAAACTGGAGGCATGAAACAAATGGCCTCTGAGTGCCAAAGGGGGCCGAAAGTCATCGGGCTCATCACCCCAAATTTCACCAACGGGGATGCTGAGGCCCAGAGAGGGGCACAAGCTGATGAGCTGGCACAGCTGAGACCACCCCCCACCTCCTCAACAGCATGACACACTCGCCACCCCTCCAGCTCGTGCCTCCAAAGTACAACGCTCGACTTGCTATTTGTTGAGAAAACTCTGTGCATCAGAAAGAGATTTTTCCCTTTAAGTAAAGAAATGGCAAGTGAGCTTTCTTTCCGTGAGACATAAGTGACCATCCTGGTTAGGTGGCTTCTGAGGGTCTTTGCCTCCTGCTGTCCCTGCGGCATGGACCTTGCCCACACCCCCTCATTAATCCCCCACTGGGTGACTGGGATGCAGGGACCACCCGCAGGAGCCACCCTATGAAAATAAACCCTGGTAGTGGGGTTATGACCAAACCCCATCTCTGGATCCTGATTCTATCACTCGCCACACTCCCCGTTCCTCCTAGCACCGTCTCAGAATGAATCAACTTGTTTTCTGATTCCTTGTTTTTCAAATTCGGCATAACAGGTTCCCTCACCTTTGGTTTCCCTATCTTTGCTCTTTTCTTCCCAAGTTTTACTTCCTTCCTTTCTTCTTTTTTTTTTTATTTTTATCTTTATTTATACAACAACGTACGGGCACACACGTTCTTAACATACAAACATTCCATACATGGTGTACAATCAATGGCTCACGATGTCATCACATAGTAGTACACTCATCGCCTTGATCATTTCTTAGAACACTTGCATCACTCCAGAAAAAGAAATTAAAAAGGAAAAAGAAAAAACTCACGCATACCATACCCCTTACCCCTCCCTCTCACTGACCACTAGTATTTCCATCTATCGAATATATATATATTTTAATTTTAACACTTGTTCCCCCTATTATTTATTTATTTTTACTCCATACGTTTTACTCATCTGTCCTTACCGTAGATGAAAGGAACACCTTCCTTTCTCTTTACAGAGATACATATCTTGCTTAGAATCATCTTTTTTCCTTAGATAAGATTGATTTCATTATTTTCTTTTTTTTTTAAATGTCCAAGTACATTTTAACGAGTAGTCATACAACAGATTTTAAGGTTTAGCGTGGGTTACAATTCCACGATTTTTCATTTTTTCTTCTAGCTGCCCTAAGACACTGGAGACCAAAAGAAATATCAATATATTGATTCAGCAGTCATGTTCATTTGTTAAATCCTATCTACTCTGTTACACTCATCCTTTTTTGTGTGTGAAAAACAGCATATATCCAGAAAAGCAATAAATTTCAAAGAACATTGCAACAATTAGTTGTAGAACAGATTTCAGAGTTTGGGTATGGGTTACAATTCCACAATTTTAGGTTTTTATTTCTAGCTGCTCTAAGGTACTGGAGGCTAGAAGGAATATCGATATACTGATTCTGCACTCACACTCATTTGTTAAGCCCTGCCTTCCCTGTATAACTCCACCATCACCTTTGATCTTTCCTCACTAGAGTTGTCTTGTTTGCGTCTACAAACAGGTCTGTTTAACAGATCTGTGGATGATAAACTCAATACCCCCTGTCACATCGTGCACACAGCATTTCTCCTGCAGCAGCCAGCTGAGCTCATCCAGGAGTAAGGCTGGGCACACTTCACAGTGCCCCCCTGCCCCGGGAAAGTTCCCCACGCTCCCTCCATCAGCCCTGTGGGATTTCTGGGAGGTCAGCATTTGAAATCACCGATGCCCCTCAGAAATCACGATGCGCCACCAGGCTCCTTGGCCTGCAAACACAGGCTCTGAAGAGCAATGACAAAACCTAAGCATTTAGGGCCTCCCCTGTGCTGCCACTGCTACCGGACAAGGACGTGTGAACACTGAGGGGGACCTCTGCTGGAACACGTTCCCACTCCCTGCTGCCCCGTGGCCCTGCTGCCTCCCTGGGTTCTGATGAGCTGTCGCCACCAGGCCAGCCTGTCTGTCCCAAGACCACCTTCCTGGGGTTATGACATTCAGAGCCCCCACTATACCCCAACAGTGCCCTCAATTCCCCAACAAGATTATTCCTGGCCCATGGCTGGAGGAAAAAGGGTGAGATGGAGGAGGGAAGCTGCCCACACAGCCCCCAAGTGGGCTCAATCTGCGTCCAGCCCCCGAGCAGCCGTCCTGCCAGGTCTCTGGAGCCTCCTGGGCTGACAAAACGCCCAAGGAGGAAGGGACCTCAGGCTCCAGGGTCTAGACCAGGGGTCCGGCTGCCCGTTTCTGTATATAAAGTTGACGTACTGTCTGTGCTGCTTTCCTGCTGCAGTGGCAGGGCTGGAGAGCTGCGGCAGAGACCCTGCAAGCCTGACACACTGCCCACCTGGCCATCTGTGGACCAGGTACGCCAACCCCTGCTCCAGCCCAGTCCCTTCATTTCTCGGAGGAGGAAACTGAGGGCCTGACGACCCCGCAGAGAGTCCACGGCACAGCCTTGGCCAGTCAGAACTGGGGGCCCTGGAACCCCATGGCTGGGTCTGCCTGGGCTGGAAGGCCACCCACTGCTTGGGTGCTGCAGGCATCCCGTTCGTGCCGCTGGGAGACAGAGAACATGAAGACCAGTGCGGGGGCTCGGATCAGGCACAGGCCGGCCACTTGGCAGGAACTTGGCAAGTATATGCTGAGTGAATGAATGTCCAAGGAATAAACGAAGGGCGGGCCATGGTGGCTCAGCAGGCAGAGCTCTCGCCTGCCATGCCGGAGACCCTGGTTCGATTCCCGGTGCCTGCCCGTGCAAATAGAAAAAAAAGAAGAAGAAATAAACGAAGGTCTCACCCCCCAAGAGGAACCCAAGAGACAGTGGTCCAAGAGAGGGTCTCGGCCAGTAAGCTGCAGAAGCACGCGAGTTGATTACAAAAAAATAAAATTAAGGACCATGTAAGTCCTGAAATGCAGAGGGACCAGCCCTTCCAGAACATCAGCTAGTTCCATCTCCCTACCCCATTATTGACAGCCCCTTCCAACGTGAGAAAGTTAGAATGGGCATAGCCCAAATACCCCTAAAGACTGGGAGAAAGATCAAAGGTGATGGTGGAGTTATACAGGGAAGGTCAAGTTTAAAAAATGAGTATGAGTGCTGAATCATTAATGCTGATATTTCTTTTAGCCTCCAGTACCTTAGAGCAGCTAGAAACAAAAACCTAAAAATGTGGAATTGTAACCCATACCAAACTCTGAAATCTGTTCTACAACGAATTGTTGTGATGTGCTTTGAAATTTATTGCTTCTCTGTATTTGTTATTTTTCACAAAAAAAAAAGAGATAGGGAAGGAAGAGCATAATAGAGAAGATAGGATTAAACAATTGAATAGGACTACTGAATCAATATATTGATATTTCTTTTGGTCTCCGGTGTCTTGGAGCAGCAAGAAGAAAAAAATGAAAAATTGTGGAACTATAACCCATATCAGACTTTAAAATCTGTTGAATAAACTACTCGTTTAAAATGTCTTGGACATGTATTGCTATTTTGTACATGTGTTATCTTTCACAATTAAAAAATGTCAAAAAAAAAAAAACACCAAGAAGAAAAAGGCAGGACAGATGCAAATGATCACTGAAAGTGTTGCTTTAACACAGGGAAAATCAAGAGCTTCAGTGGGGATGGAGAGGTGGGGGGGTTGAAAGAGATCTTGGTGGCATCAGCTTTTTTAATCCCTTCAAATTCCCTCAGAAAAGTAGGGCAGGGAGGAGAGCGAAAGGAAAACCTACTGACAGCATCATCTATAGTCAGGTCACAGCGTCTGTGAGCCTCGGATGAAGAGACTGTGGGGTCCCAACCACAGCAGCAGGGTCGGGTGGGATCTGAGCAGGATGTGTCGGGTGGGGGTTGCCGAGGGGACAGAGGGGACAGGTCATGTCCTGGGAGCCCCAGACAGGGAATCCATCACGAAACACCTGCCCTCCTTAAAGAGGCTGCATGGAATTCTCAGCAAGCAGATCTCTCAGAGTGGGTCACGGGTTCTGGTTTGGGGGAAAGGGCAAAAGGGACGACGGTGGGACGCCCCATGGGCCTGCAGAGACACGAGCCAGTGCGACCTCAGCACCCAAGGAGCAGAAATGCCCCCCAAATACTCCCTTCCCATACAACAGAGAGCCATCCAGAGGGAAAGGTCAGGTTTTTTAATGCTTCAAAGGAGGGAAGTCAGAAGCAGGTACAGCCAGAAAAGCTACACTTACCTGCTCCCTTCACATAGGAACTTTTTCCTACAGGTGCAGCAAAGGCCACCTCACGTTAACAAGAGCAAGAGAAAAATACTGGGATTGAATCCCAAAAGCGCACGCTGCAAAAAAATATGTACGAAAAGAATAACTGAATAACATATCAGCAGGTTAAGAGCACACCAGAAAAACAGAGCTACAAAGCAGATGAAAGCTATAATCTGATGTTACAAATTAAGAAAAAAGAATGAAGAAACCTTTAGAAACTATTGTGAAATAGTAGCATAAATCAGAAATGGAAAAGCTAAGAAATAATGTGGCAAGACAGGAGGATGTGTAAAGAACTGACAAGAATTTAGGAAAGAATAAGAAAAAGGAAGAAAAAAGTCATTTTGGAAAGAAAAGTTGAAATATTAGAAACACAAGAGCAGGAAGACACCAAGGAAAGCATGGTAATGGAAACAGGAGACAGAAAGGAGAAAGTTTTAAGATCAAGCAGAAAGAAAGAGAAATAATTTGAGAGAAAACAACATATTAAAAATACAGGGAAAGAAGTTCCAATATATGTAAAAACAGAGTCCCTGGAGAAAAAAAGCAATGGGACAGAAAAAATTTTAAAAACCATAACCAAATAAAAGAAGGCTTATCTACATGGGAAAATTTACTAAGGATAGGCAGCCCCAAGATATTCTAGGAAAAACAACTAGACTTTAAGAACGGAGGCGGGCGGGCCACGGTGGCTCAGCAGGCAGGAATGCCTGCCTGCAATGCCAGAGGACCCGGGTTCGATTCCCGGTGCCTGCCCATGTCAAAAAAAAAAGAACGGAGGCAAAATTCCTCTGGGTACAGAAGCTGAAAGAACACTCCACTTATAAACAAGGTGACAACACATGACAGCTTGCCTGGAAAGGTCCTATTTTACACCTGAGGTCCTCATATCCCTATTAATAGTATTCCCTTTTACTCTCAAAAGTCACCCTACATACGGAGAAAAGAAAATCGGATTGGCATCAAATTTCTACAGCAACACTTCACACCAGAAGACAATGAGATGGCACCTTTAAGATTTTTATGGGAGAAAATACAAGCCAAGGATTTTATATCCAGTCAAAGTGAGCTATAAAGGCTTCA
>PVIY010039447.1:0-23120 GCA_004026745.1 Myrmecophaga tridactyla
ATACATTCCATACATGATGTACAATCAATGGCTCACAATATCATCACATAGCTGTGTATTCATCACGATGATCATTTTTAGAACATTTGCATCACTTTAGAAAAAGAAATAAAAAGAAAAAACTCATATATACCATACCCGTTACCCCTCCCTGTCATTGACCACTAGTATTTCAATCTTCCCAATTTTTTACACTTTATCCCCCATATTTATGTATTTTTTATACTTATTTTTAAACTCATTTGTCCATACACTAGATAAAAGGAGCATCAGACACAAGGTTTACACAATCACACTGTCACAATGTAAAAGCTATACTGTTATATAATCATCTTCAAAAATCAAAGCTATGGAACACAGCTCAACAGTTTCAGATACTTTCCTCCAGCTACTCAGTGCACCATAAATTAAAAAGGGATCTCTATATAATGCATAAGAATAACCTCCAGTATAACCTCTTGACTCTGTTTGAAATCTCTCAGCCTCTGAAATTTTATTTTGTCTCATTTCTCTCTTTCCCCTTTTGGTCAAGAAGCCTTTCTTGATCCCATGATGCCAGGTCTCAGTTCCCACCAGGGAGATTTACACCCCCTGGAAGTCATGTCCCATCTAATGGGGAGGGCAGTGAGTTCACCTGCAGAGTTGGCTTAGACAGAGAGGCCACATCTGAGTAACAAAAGATGTTCTCTGGGGGTGACTTTTAGGCATATTTATAAATAGGCTTAGCTTCTCCTTTGCATGAATGTTTCATAGGGGCAAACCCGAAGATTGAGGGCTCAGCCTATTGAATTGGTTGTCCCCACTGCTTGCAAGAATATCAGGAATTCCCCAGATGGGGAAATTGAATATTTCTTCTTTTCTCCCAAGTGACCCAAGGGGACTTTGCAAATGCTTTTTTATTCTCTGCCTATATTACTCTAGGATATATTGCAGCATCACACAAACTTGTACAAACCACCAGGACCTCATGCCTTATTCAAGATTCCATGTACTAGGGTTTAGTATCCAGAATATAGAAATTCTTCAACTTAACAACTAAAAGACAAACAACCCAACTTAAAAATGGGTAAAAGCTTGTGTCTGATGCGCCTTTTATCTACCTTATCAACTGTTCTGGTTTGAAAGGATGTATGCCTTCTACAAAAGCCATGTTTTAATCAAAATCCCATTTCATAAAGGTAGAATAATCCCTATTCAATACTGTATGTTTGAAACTATAATCAGATCATCTCCCTGGATGATGTGATTTAGCCAAGAGTGGTTGTTAAACTGGATTAGGTGACAACATGTCTCCACCCATTTGGGTGGGTCTTGATTGGTTTATTGGAGTCCTATAAAAGAGGAAACGTTTGGGAGAATGGGAGATTCAGAGAGAACAGAGAATGCTGCAGCACCACAAAGCAGAGAACCCACTAGCCAGCAACCTTTGGAGATGAAGAAGGAAAACGCCTCCCAGGGAACTTCATGAAACTGGAAGCAAAGAGAGAAAGTTAGCAGATGACGCCGTGTTTGCCATGTGCCCTTCCAGCTGACACAGAAGCCCTGACTGTGTTTGCCATGTACCTTCTCACTTGAGAGAGAAACCCTGAACTTCATCGGCCTTCTTGAACCAAGGTATCGTTCTCTGGATGGATGCCTTTGATTGGACATTTCTATAGACTTGTTTTTTTTGTTGTTGTTTGTTTTTTAATTTGCATATGGGCAGGAGGCACCAGGGATCGAACTCCAGACCTCCAGCACGGCAGGTCGGAGCTCTGCCTGCTGAGCCACGGCAGCCGCCCTATAGACTTGTTTTAATTGAGACATTTTGGAAGCCAGGAGAAGAAGCTAGCAGATGATGTCATGTTCACCATGTGCCCTTCCAGATGAGAGAGAAACTCTGTGTTCACCATGTGCCCTTCCACTTGAGAGAGAAACCCTGAACTTCATCGGCCTTCTTGAATCAAGGTATCTTTCCCTGAATGCCTTTGATGGGACATGTCTATAGAATTGCTTTAATTGGGACATTTTCTTAGCCTTAGAACTGTAAACTAGCAACTTATTAAATTCCCCTTTTCAAAAGCCATTCCATTTCTGGTATATTGCATTCCAGCAGCTAGCAAACTAGAACATCAACAGATGAGTAAAACATATGAAATAAAAATAAATAATAGGGGGAACAAATGTTAAAATAAATTTAGATTGAAATGCTAGTGATTAATGAAAGGGAGGGGAGGGGTAAGGGGTATGGTATGTATGAATTTTTTTCTGTTGTGTTTTTATTTCTTTTTCTTAATTGATGCAAATGTTCTAAGAAATGATCATGATAATGAATATGCAACTAGTGATGATATTGTGAATTATTGATTATATATGTAGAATGAAATGATCATAAGTTAAGAATGTTTGCATTTGTTTGTTGTATTTTTTAAAAATTAATTTTAAAAAGAAAAAGAAAAAAATGGGTAAAAGACATAAACAGACATTTCTCAGAAGAGGAAATACAATTGGCTAAAAGGCACATGAAAAGATGCTCAACTTCACTGGCCATTAGGGAAATGTAAATCAAAACCACAAACAGATCTCATCTCACACCCACCAGAATGGCCATTATCAATAAAACAGAAAACCACAAGTGTTGGAGAGGATGTGGAGAAAGAGGCACACTTATCCACTGTTGGTGGGAATGTCAAATGGTACAACCACTGTGGAAGGCAATTTGGCGGTTCCTCAGGAAACTAAGTATAGAATTGCCAGGTTATCTATTCAGAAGACATGAGGACAAGGACACAAATGGACATTTGCACACCAATGTTTATAGCGGCATTTTTTTTTAACTTAAGAAAACAAAACAATACACTCAGAGCCACCAAAAATGGATATCTTAGTTAGCATAATCATAGGCGTATTTAGATAAAATATCCATATAATCATTGTAAAACCTGTATTTGCACAGTAAGTTTCATAAACCAATTTAAAATTAAGGTAACAAGGAAAAAATCTACAAATTCAGCTAGCAAAGTTCTTAAATTCTAAGTATTAAACACTAACTTAGATATCATTTGATCAGCTGTCAAAACTGTGAATGTTCTCAAAATATCAAGTAGAAAGTTCTTACAAATGTCTGCATTGCTATAGTAATGATCTATGTTACTAAATATTTCCCCACAAATACTTTTACAATTAACATATGGAAATCTTAACCACCTAAAATGGATATCTTAGTTTATCCATAGGCATATTTTAAAAAATCTAAGTAATCATCGTAAAGCTTGTTTGTACAATACGTTTCATAAACAATTTAAAATTAAAGTAAGGAAGGAAAAAAATTTATAGATACAGATATCAGACTTTCTTAAATTCTAAATATTAAATACCACTTGATTAATTATCAAAACTGTGCATTCTCAAAATATCAAGTAAAAAGTTATTACAACTATCAACTGTGTATAGCAGCATTATTTACAATTGCCAAGAGATGGAAACAGCCCAAATGTTCATCAACAGATGAGTGGCTAAACAAGCTGTAGTATAGATATATGATGGAATATTGCACAGCTGTAAGACAGAATGAAGTCATGAAGCATGTAACACCGTAGATGGATCTTGAGATGTTATGCTGAGTGAAATTAGCCAGAAAGAAAAGGACAAGTACTGTATGGTCTCACTGATATCAACTAACATTAATGTGTGAACTTGGAGAATTTAAGAACACAGGATATCAGGAGATAAAAAGAGGGTGGAGATTGGGTAATTGGTGCTGAAGGAATACAGATTGTGCAACAGGACTGGTTGTAAAAATTCAGATATGGATAGCACAATACTACCTGATTGTAGCACAATAATATAAGTACACTGAACGAAGCTGAATGTGAGTATGGTTGAGGGAGAAGGGCTGGGGGCATGTATGAAATCAGAAGCTAGGATAGAGGATAAAGACTGACATGGTATAATTTAGGAATGCCTAGAGTGTACAATGATGGTGATTGAGTGTACAAATTGAAAATGTTTTTGCAGGAGGAAGAACACAGAAATATCAGTATTTCAGGGTGTTGAAAATTGATGGTATATGAGAAAAAGTATAATCGATGTAAGCTAGGGTCTATAGTCAACAGTAACATTGTAATATGCTTCCATTCAATGTAACAAAGGCATTATGCCAAAACTAAATGTCAACAGGCAGGGGGATTGGGAAAGGGGTATGGATTCCTTGTGGAAGTAAAGGAAATATCTTCAGATAGAGTATGGTGGCAAAGACGTGTCTTTACACTTGGACTGGATTGTATGATGTGTGAATAAAGCTATTTAAAAATGGTCAGAGAGAAACAAGTGCTAGAGAAAATGTGGAGAAAGATGTACCTATTCACTGTCAATAGGGAAATGAGAGGAGCAGCCCCCTGGAGAGTAGTGTGGTGAGTCCTTGTGGGTTTGTGGAATCCACAAATTCCACAGTGTGGATTTGCCATATGATCCTGAAACCTGGTTGCTCAGTATATACCTGGAGAAACTGAGTGTGGGGACATGAATGGACTTTTGCACACTGGTGTTTCTGGTGGCAGTGTTGGTGATACACAATAAATGGAGGTGGCCTAAGGGTACAACAACTGAGGAATGTAAAAGGAAAATGGACTACTGACTGGCCACAAGAAGGAACAAAGTTGTAAGGCATGCAACTAGGTAAATAGAACTTAAAGACTGTATGTTGAATGAAATGTCAGAAACAAAAAAACAAATATTATCATGCCTCACTCAGATTGACTAACTATAATATAAAAACTCAGTGAACTGAAGTCAAGAGCATGGGTTATCAGTTTGGGCCCTATTGTAAAGGGTTCTAGATTGTAAGCTCTTACAGTAGTCACATATATTCAGGAGGTGTAACTGTTAATTCTAAATTCTGAGATACTGAGCTGTTTGTATTTAACCTGGTCTTTCCCAGAAACTTCGGGTATTTATATGACACCTGAGACTCAGAGTTAGAGCTCTAAAGCTATCAAAGTCAGCACTACCCCATACAGGAACTGTTTAAAAAGTTGAGAAAGTGACCAGACATTGAGTAGAGACATGAATGAAGCTGATCTAGATAGGACCAAGGTATATCAAAAGACTGGGTAAAGGATGATATAGCCCATATCTTAAAACTTCACCTTTTGTGTGAGAGCAAAGGGAAAGATGTTTATTTGGTGCAAAATTTATATTTTGGGTACTCCATTTTGTAATTTAACTTGTATGGTCAGTTTAGTTGAACACCATAAGTACAGGAAATCTTGAATATTCTATTGTTGTTTCTCATGAACAAAGGGCATGAGACTTTGTTCGTTTGTCCAGGTTAGTGTGATGCCCTGATAAATCACAGAGTGATTTGGACAGTGAATAAAGAGGTATTTGCAAAGTCCCCTTAGGGGAATGGGGAGAAAGGGGGAAAGATTCAACTTCCCAATCTGGAGAATTTCTGATACTCTTGCAAGCGGTAGGGACAACCAAATCAATAGGCCAAGCCCCCGATCTTGGGGTTTGCCCCTATGAAACATTCCTGTAAAGATAGGCTAAGCCGACTTAAAATTAGGCCTGAGAGTCACCCCCAGAGAACCTCTTTTGTTGCTCAGATTTGGCCTCTCTGTCTAAGCCAACTCAGCAGATGAATTCACTGCCTTCCCCACTACATGGGAGTCCCAGGGATGTAAACCTCCCTGGCAGCGTGGGACAGAAATCCTGGAATGAGCTGGGATGCAACATCAAAGGATTGAGGATACCTTCTTGACCAAAACAGGAAAGAGAGAAATGAGAAAAAATAAATGTCAGTGGCTGAGAGATTTCAAACAGAATTGAGAGGTTATCTTTGAGGTTATTCTTATGCATTATATAGATATCCCTTTTTAGTTTATGGTGTATTTGAGTGGCTGAAAGTGTAGAGCTGTGTTCCTGTAGCCTTGTTTCTTAAAGGTGACTGTATAAAGATATAATATTTACAATGTGACTGTGTGATTGTGGAAACTTTGGATCTGTGCTCCCTTTATCTAGGGTATGCACAGATGAGTAAAAAATATGGATAAAAAATAAACAAATAATGGGGGAACAAAGGTTATAATAAATTGAGTAGATGGAAATACTCGTGGTCAATGAGAGGGAGGGGTAAGGGGTATGTTATTATGAATTTTTCTTTTTTCTTTTTATTTCTGTTTTCTGGAGTGATGCAAATGTTCAAAACAATGATCATGGTGATGAATACACAACTATGTGATGATATTGTGAGCCATTGATTATAAACCATGTATGGAATATTTGTTAAGAATGTTGTGTTTGTTTGGGTGGGCCATGGTGGCTCAGTGGTAGAGTTGTCACCTGCCATGCCGAGACCTGGGTTCAACTCCTGGTGCCTGCCCATGCAAAAAAAAGGGGAAAAAAGGAACGTTTGTGTTTGTTTTATCAACAAAAACATTTTTTTAAAAAAGATTCCGTGTACTTATGGTGTTCAAATAAAGTGTTCATACAAGTTAAATTAGATAGTATGCTACCCAAAATATAAATTTTTCATCAAACATCTCTCCCTTTGGTCTCACACAGAAGTTGAAGTTTTAAAATATGGATTATATCATCCTTTTCCCTGTATTCTGATTTACCTCAGCCCTATCCAGATCAGATTTGTTCATATCTCTACTCCAAGTCTGATCACTTTTTCAACTTTTTAAACAGTTCCTGTATGAGGTACTGCTGATTTTCGTAGCTTCAGAGCTCTAACTCTGAGTCCCAATTGTCACACACATACAGATTGGCCTTTCTTGAGTAAGAGTATCTTCTTGTTGATGCCTTAATTTTGACATTATCCTGGCCTTAGAATGGTAAACTTGGAACTTAATAAATCCCCTTTGTAAAAGCCGATCCATTTCTGGTGTATTGCATTCTGGCAACTTTAGCAAACCAAAACACAGGAGATGGTGAGTAATATTGTTATTGTCATTGTTGTTGTTGCCCATCACCTGTCCACTCACCTCCAGCCATTTCATCTGAGTCAGCAACTAATCTGGTATTCTGTGAATGAGGAACTTGTGGGTACCACAGGGGAAAGGCTGTTTTCAATGTGGTGTCTTTTCAAGCTCCTTTTTGAAGTCTTGCCCTCCAGAGGTGAGGCCAAGCTTCTGGGCCCATCTTTCAAGCACCCCAAGCTCAGAGTGGACAGCTCACTTGGCTGGGCCCTATGTATGGAAGGTACCTCCCACTCCAACCCCTGTGAAGACTTGGGCAGTGAACTCTAACTGGTCCTCAGTCCCTACAGCCAAAGTAATCAGGATGTTGGCCAGTTCAGGGTCAAGGCTTGGGCTTGTTAGTGTCAGTGAAGCTTCCCCTCTGTGCCAAAGTCCTGGCAGGACCTGACAGTACATATATAGCACTGACCACATACACCTTTATACTGTATATGTAATGTATTGATTTGTAACCCAGAGGGGCAAAGTGAAGCACAGAGAGGTGAAATAACCTGTCCAAGGCCACACGGGTGATAGATGGCAGAGCCAGGACTCCTATCCAGACAGGCTGCCCCCCAAGTCCATGTGCTTACCTGCTCAGCTGCATAGCCTCCATCAGGCCATCTTGGTTCTACCTGTACTAGCACTGATTCCTGGGCCTGTCCAAATGGCTTGCTGCCTAGTTGGAGAAATATGGGCTCAACTCTAATAGGAGGCAGGAAACCAAGCATGGCAGCCCTACTCAGGGCATGTAGATAAAGCCCCCAAAGCCAGTGCCTGTTGGGATCCTAGGAAATGATATTTTGTCCGGTTAAGGAATTTTCCAGGAGGCCAGAGAGTCCACGAAGATGGAGTCCGGATCAGACTCAGGCCCACCATCAAGAGGCCTTGGGCAGGGTCCCAAGAGGGCAATTTAAAGCACCCTAGGATATCCCTAATAAAATTGAGGTAAGGACCTGGAGAGGGATACAACTCAGAAGGTTTTGCTCATTGGAGGACCTTTACATTGGGTACTGCTATTTGCAGGGTGTCTTTTTCCTCTTCCTGGAAACCCAAGCAAAGCCAAGGAGCCCTGCCTCCCTGCTCCTCAGTGGTAGAGTGAGGATGGCAAGCCCACTTCAGTTTGGGAAAAGGGGCTTCAGGCTCTCAGTTGGTGAAGTCTCTTGAAGAGCACAAGCCCTGGATGCTTCTCTTCTGCCAGCCTGGGCCAAAGATGGGGTCACCCTTAGGGCCTCTGGGCATGCCCTGTATTATTTGAGGGGTCATTAATGGCCAGGAGAATGGGCCCTTGGGCCTTTAATCCTTGCCAGTGGTGAGCAGGCAGGGCTTCCCTCCCTGGTTCAAGATGCTGCAAGGTGAAGTTTGGAGCAACTCCTGGTTGAGAAGTTGGAGGTAGCCAGCAGTGGGAAAAGGGAAGAAGCAGAGTAAGGCTGGTTGGAAGGGCAGGTGGGGTCTGAACCAAGAGAAAGCAGAGATTCCCTGGAGTGAGGCCAGAGCCCACATGGCCAGGGAGCACTTGTTCTGAGGCTGACTTGACCAGGCCTTGTTCTTAGCAGGCCTCTGAGCTGGTCTTGGGAATGGCATCTGATGCTGAACCCATTCTTCATAAGAGGAATTGTGTTGGTAACTGTTCTAGTTTGCTGGCTGCTGGAATGCAATATACCAGAAACAGAATGACTTTTAAAAGGGGGAGTTTAATGAGTTGCTAGTTTACAGTTCTAAGGCCGAGAAAATGTCCCAGTTAAAACAAGTCTATAACAATGTCCAATCTAAGGCAGCCAGGGAAAGATACCTTGGTTCAAGAAGGCCAATGAAGTTCAGGGTTTCTCTCTCATGTGAGAAGGCACATGGCAAACACAGTCAGGGCTTCTCTCTCAGCTGGAAGGGCACATGGCGAATACGGCATCATCTGCTAGCTTTCTCTCCTGGCTTCCAGTTTCATGACGCTCTCCAGGAGGCATTTTCCTTCTTCATCTCCAAAGGTCTCTGGCTGGTGGACAAAGGTCTCTGGCTGGTGGACTCTCTGCTTCGTGGTGCTGCAGCATTCTCTGCTGTCTCTGAATCTCTCATTCTCCAAAATGTTTCCTCTTTGGTAGGACTCCAATAATCCAATCAAGACCCACCCAAATGGGTGGAGACATGTTGTCACCTAATCCAGTTTAACAACCACTCTTGATTAAATCACATCATCCAGGGAGATGATCTGATTACAGTTTCAAACATACAGTATTGAATAGGGATTATTCTACCTTTCTGAAATGGGATTTTGATTAAAACATGGCTTTTCTAGGGGGCATACTTCCTTTCAAACCAGCACAGTAACTTATTATTTTTTTTTACTTTTTCACATGGCCAGGCACGGGGAATCGAATCCGAGTCACTGGCATGCAGGCGAGAACTCTGCCTGCTGAGCTACGGTGGCCTGCCCCGGTAAGTTATTTTGATATGATTTTGAATGTACAGAAAAGTTGCAAGGATAATACAAAAGAACTCCCCTGTAAGAGGGAAGCAACCCAAGTATCCATCAACTGATGAATGGATAAATAAAATATAGCATATACATATGTTCTAGTTTGCTAGCTGCCGGAATGCAACACACCAGAGACGGATTGGCTTTTAATAAAAGGAGATTTATTTTGTAAGTTCTTCAGAGGAAAGGCAGCTAACTTTCCACTGAGGTTCTTTCTTACATGGGAAGGCACAGGATGGTCTCTGCTCGCCCTCTCTCCAGGCCTCTGGGTTCCAACAACTTTCGCCGGGGTGATTTCTTTCTGCATCTCCAAAGGCCTGGGCTGAGCTGCGAGTGCTGAGATGAGGTATGCTGAGCTGCTTGGGCTGTGCTATATTGAGCGCTCTCATTTAAGCACCAGCCAATTAAGTCAAACCTCATTCATTGCTGCAGGCATGCCTCCTAGCCGACTGCAGATGTAATCAGCAACAGTGAGGTTCATGTACCATTGGCGCATGTCCACAGCAATAGAACTAGGTTCCTTCACCTGGCCAAGTTGACAACTGAATCTAACTACCGCAACATACAATGGAATATTATTTAGTGGTAAAGAAGAATGAAGTCCTGATTCATGTGGCCACATGGATGAACTCTGCATGCTGAGTGAAATAAGCCAGACACAAAAGGACAAACATTATATGATCCTAGTGATTTAAAATACTTACAATAAGCAAACTCATAAAGTCAGAATCTAGAATAAAGTTTAACAAGGGACAGGGTGGGGATAGGGAATGGGAAGGTAATGCTTAAAATGTACAGAGCAGCTATTTGGAATGATGGTAATGTTTTAGTAATGGATAGTAGTGATGGGGGCACAACATTGTAAATGCAATTAACAACACCAAAATAAATATTTGAATGTGATTAAAGGGGGGAAATGTTAGACTGTATATATGCTATCAGAAAATAAAAATGAAAGAAAAATCCGTGGAAGTTCACTACACAGTGAACCCTAAGTTAAGGCATGCATTATAGTTAATAGTATAATTATAAAAATGCGCTGTTTTCAATTGTAAGAAATGTTCCACACCAATATAAGGTGTTAATAATATGGTGGTGTCATGGTCAGGTTCATGTGTCAACTTGGCCAGCTGGTGGTGCCTATTTGTCTGGTTGGGCAAGTGCTGGCCTGTCTGTTGTGATGAGGACATTTCATAGAATTAGATCATGATCACATCAGCTGCATCCACAGCTGATTCCATTTGTAATCAGCCAAGGGGAGTGTCTTCTGCAATGAGTGACGCTTAATCTAATCACTGGAAGCCTCTTACAGAGGATTCAAAAGAGACAGGCTCTTCCTGTCTCGGCTGGCGAGCCTCTCCTGTGGAATTCATCCAGACCCTTCATCAGAATCGTCGGCTTCACAGCCTGCCCTGCGGATTTTGGACTCTGCGTTCCCGTGGTCACGTGAGACACCTTTATACATTTTATATTTGCGAGTGTTCCCTGTTGATTCTGTTTCTCTAGAGAACCCGAACTAATATAGGTGGTATATGAGAATACTGTATTTTATGCATGATTGTTCTGTAAACCCACAACCTCTCTAATAAAGAAAAAAAAAAGCTAAAAAAGATCTTAAAACTACAACTGCTCTAATAAAAAAAATTAAATACTGAGTCTTCAGATCCATGATTCAGTTTTCCATTGTTCAGATGCTTTCAAAATTTCACAATTTTGGGGGGTTTGTGGTTGTTGTTGTTTAGTTTTACACATATAATCAACTACGTATTCTGTTAGATTTATACACAAAGGTCTTTTACCCGGTGCTAGTGAAAATGGTATTGCACCATTTTTCACTGTGTGTGCAGTGATATGTGAGACTTCACTTTTTTCCCACACTCCCACCAAAGCCTAATACTGATGACTATATTAGATTGGCAGTAACATTTCAGGTATTATTTTCATTTAATGCTGAATAAAATGTTGAGCCTCTTTCCATGCTAATTTGCCATATATGAATCTTATTTGATGCCATGTCCGTTGTAGTTTTATCTACTTTTAACGTTTTTAATCATGAAATATAACATATATACAAAAAAGCAGTAAATTTCCAAGTACATTTTAGCAAGTAGTTATAGAACAGATTTGAAGTTTGTTATGGGTTATAGTTCCACGATTTTTCGGTTTTTCTTCTAGCTGCTCCAAGACACTGGATACCAACAGAAATATTAATATAATGATTCAGCACTCATACTCATTTGTTAAACCCTACCTTCTCTGTTACATTCCTCTGTCTCTTTAAATAGCACATATACATAAAAGCAATACATTTCAAAACACATCGCAACAATTAGATTTCAGAGTTTGGTATGGGTTACAATTCTACAATTTTAGGTTTTTATTTCTAGCTGGTCTAATGTACTAGAGGCTAAAGGAAATGTCAGCATAATGATTCAACAATCATACTCATTTGTTAAACCCGACCTTCTCTGTATAACTCCACCATCACCTTTATCTCCATTTTTGTTTAAATTTCTTTGTTTAGTTGAGCAATAAAAAAAAGATAATGTGACCTTAGGGTATACTGACGGAGGCTTAGGATGGAGAATGAGGAAGTGGGTGTCCTGCTCCCCTCAATCTCTTAGACCTCTGGCAGAAAGGCAGTCCACCTCCTGGGGAGGGTGTGACTTCAGTGTGTCCAGAGAAGGGGCGGGTGGCAGGAGACCCAGCCTGCAAAGTCATGCAGAAATCAGCTGGAGGATGCAGAAGTCCCCAAAGGGGGTTGGATGGTCCTATAAGCCTGGAGGGTGGACTGAGCCCCAGGGATGGGAGGCTCGGGAAGGTACAGGAAAGAAGGCTTTCTAGCGATATTGAGGTTCCAGGAAGTTTGAGTAAGGTGATCTGGGAACCAAGGCACCCCATTGCTGTATGTGTTCCCACAGCCGTGGGTGGAGACCCACGCTGAAGTTCAAGCATCCCAAAGAGAAGTGGATAGAAGCTGCTTCCCCTCCTGTACACCCCACCCAACTGTGTGCTGCATTGCCTACGTTCCCCTCCCTCTCTGCTCCACACCCCACACCATCAAGAAGTGGCCAAATTTCCTATTTGTTTCCAAGTGTCCTTCGACAGACATTTAATGAGCACTGCCATATGCCAAGCATAATATTGGATATGGGGGCACAGCAGCAAATAAGGCAGCTGAGGCACAACTAGTTGGGGGCATATCCAGGAAAGGGTGAATTCTATCCATCAAGTCCCCGAGAATGTCCTGTGAACCCCCCTTTCCTTTGGATACTGAATAGTGAACCGTTTTTTTTTTTTAAAGTTATATAGCCCAGTTCTACAACGTTTTGGTCATGTTTGTTATTAAAACATTTCTTAAGGCCAAGTCCTAATTATTTAAAATCTTTGTATTATGTCCAGTTCACAACTTCTACGTGTTAAAAAGAATGCCGTACCTGAAGGAGAACTAACACTCATTGGATTGTGGAAAGAAAATAATTTATTCACCATGTTGCAAGAATAGGTGGGCAGCTAACCCAACACAAAATGGTGGCTAGTGTGCCAGACAATAGAATGCAGAATTCTATGTGCCTAATTTGCAGACCGTCCCCTGTTCCTCTGCTGATTGGATACTCCAGAGGTTGCAGCCTATCTGGATAATCTAATTAATTTGAGCTTGCTGCCTAAGGTTCCTCCTTTGATAATGTTTTACATTTAGGATTTGGCGCCAGCTCTAAGCTTGCATCAGAGGTCCTCCCCTTTCTTTGTCTGCCGTCATCTTTTGTGAAAGCTAAACTTATCTTGATTCTTATACTACCATGTGTCAAGCCCACTGCCCAAAGTTGGGACAAAGGCAGGTCTCTCCGTGACCTTCTGAGGCGCTGGTCTGCTGCTCCCACCTGGGCTGCTGGCCTGGCCCATGGGTACTACATCTCTCTATGTAGTGACATGGAGAGATGGCCAAAATACATTAATTTTTTTAAGTGGCAGAACAATAGGTATTATAGCGTTCTCTTTTTCGTAAAAACAAAAGCAAACACTCCCACACAGGGAGAGCTATGTATTTGCATAAGCAGAGAAAAAGGTCTAGAAGGAGAGATACCCAACTGGTAATAGATGCATTCACCTCTGGGGAGAAGGACCAGCAAGGGCGGAGTAGAAAAACTTTTGTTAGTTTAAAAAAAGCTTATACAAAAATAAGTAGCTAAAAATCATAACAGTGGCAAGGGTCTTAGATCTTTAAATAGCGTTTTCTCCTTCATATGTGTATTAGTCAGGGTTCTCCAGAAAAACAGAACAGGCGATATCTGTAAATATGAGATTTAATAAATGTGTCTCATGCAACCGTGGCAATGAAAGAGTCCAAAATCCATAGGGCAGGCTGTGCAGCTGGCAGCTCTGTTGAAGGGTCTTTACAAATTCCACAAGAGAGGCTCACTGGCTGAAGAAGCAGTGAAAATTCTCTCTTCTTCCTTAAAAGTTTTCAGCTGATTGGATCATCTCATTTGCGGGAAGCACACCTTTGATTGGCCATAGGTGTAATCAGTCACAGCTGTAATCAAGTGACTCATAATTTAATACACCAGCCTTCCGGTTTATCAAGCAGCCACTAAATGTCCTAGCAGCAACGGTTAGGCCATTACTTGCCTGACCAGACAACTGGGCATCATCACCTGGCCAAGTTGACACATGAACCTAATCATCATAGTACATGGCATCATAGCACATTTGCAAACCTTAAGTAAAATCTTGTTTTGAGTTTCTAGGAGAGGAGGCAGATAGTATATTGCCCCAGACTATAGGACACCAAGAGAAAAAACTTCAGAACCCCATGGCTGATTACTTAAGATCATGAAGTTCTGCATGTAAGATGTAACCATGAGAAAGGCAAGATGTGACCAAGGAATCAAGAAAATAAGAATGTTTATGTGACTATGTCTTAGTTTAATTATAACCAGAAACCCCTTCCTCTACCAGTAAAAAGCCTAACTCACATCTTCACTTAGAACTGGTTTGGGGAAGATTCCCTCAAGTTCCTTGCCGGTATACTGACAATAAAATCACCTTCACACCAAGCGACATGTTTCTCCTTTGTAGTGCCGGCCTATACTCCTATACTCCTTACTTGACAGAATTCTGTACAGGTGGGAATTTTAATCATGGGCCCATATTTCATACCATCAAGCCTTGCTGTATCTTCCAGTTTAGAGGAAATACAGGGGAGAGAGGAATAAATTGAACAGCACCACAAGGTAGTAAGCGACAAATCCAGAGATTGGAACTTTCTGTAGGACGTCTGGCCCCATCTCTTCAACACATCACTATCACACACAAAAAAGGGATGTGCTAAATTAAAAGAGGCTCAAAACATAAGTAACAGATGTGGCACGTGCACTGGATTGGACACAGGCTTGCACAAACCAGCTGTCAAAGACAATTTTGGGTTAACTGAGAAAATCGTAATGAAGTCTTGCTTTAGCTGAGATGAAAATGTACAGAAATGGAAATCACTGACTGATTAAAGCAGGCTACAAAGCAGTATGCTTTGTTTTGTTACCAGAATGAAACCACTTTAAGATCATTTAATCAGCATGTCCTAAAATCAATGACCTTCTCTTGGAAAACCAAAGTACCTCATCATTCAGTAATACAGTCATAAGATCCCAATTTGGAAAAACAAAACAAAACCCTAATGTTTCTGTGAGCCTGGTAAAAGACCCAAGAGGCTGTATGCTAAAATTTGAATAGCATGAATGTCTGGGTGGTGGGGATGTGATGTTTTTCATTATTTTTTCATTATTTTTGCTGGCATCCTCTCTCTGTGCATGATATTTTCCAAAGGATTTGAAAGTAAGTTGCAGCTATGATGGCCCTTTTCCTCCTAACCACAGCAATGGGTATTTCCTACAAACAAAGCCATTCTGTTACATAATGGAAATTAGCAAAATACCATGGATATGAGGTTTTTATCTAATCCACAGGTCATAGTCACATTTCACTCATTGTCCCAAATTGTTAGGTTAATATTATTTTCATTTCGATGGCTGTTTAATCACACAGGTAATACACGAATATGGTCTCCTCATCAATCTTAAGGGGCATTAAAATGTAACTTTATAGTGGGACTTTGGATGAGTTCTTTAAACTTACTGTTTCTGTCATCTGTAAAATGGGAATGACCATTATAGTAACAACCTCAGAGTTGCGACATAGGTGAATTAAGCCCAATAAAGCACTTACAACAGTGCTTGCCCCATAGTTAAGTCATCAATACATGTCAGCTGAACTTATTACCATTTGACCTCACCCTAAAGTTTGACAGAAACCTGGGCCTGCCAGAGACTTCATTCCAAGGGCGTGGCCTAGCCAAGCAGTACAGGGGGACAGCCCTCCCACCCACTGAGATAGGCTGAGTCATCAAATCCCACCCAAAGGGCAGGCTTCCACAATCAGTGCCATCTGCATGTTAGGGGAATCTGGACAGGCCCCAGTTCAGGGCAAAATGGGGCCTAAAGCATGTTGCACTCCCAGCTGCCCCCACCTTGCTGCCACCCCCCACCTCCACCCCCGTCCAAAGGTGGTGGATTTTCCAAGCCAGTCCTTCAGGAGCTGGGCCAGGATGGGACGGAGATTTCTGAGAGCACCACAGACATAGCTGGGGGAGTTGCAAAAGGGGCCTCGCATTTGTCTTGGCCCTCCAGGCCCTCCTCTGGGATATTCTGGCATTTCTGCTCTCTGGTAGGCAGGAAGGAGCTGGCAGGAAGGGTGGGGTTGCAGTGAAGTTCACCAAAGCACCCTCCCTAGGACAGGTCCAGCCAGGTGATACGTACCCTTGCCACAGCAACAAGATGCCTAGTTGAGGTCTCATGATGACTAAGGTGTGGCTGCTGAGAAAACGGGTCCTTGGACAGCAGTTGTGTGTCTGGAGCTGAGGACAAGGGTCTTCAGTCCAGGCAGTTCATACAGTCTATACAAAAGCAGTCTGGGGCAGGCCACAGTGGCTCAGCAGGTAGAGTTCTTGCCTGCCATGCCGGAGACCTGGGTTTGATTCCTGGTGCCTGCCCATTGGGAAAAAAAAAAAGCAGTCAGTCTGGACAGCCGGGTCCTGCTAGACACCAGCACGGTTGGCCAGCCTGGGAGACCATCTTCCCAGCAGAAAGCCACACTCCAACCCCAGCTATCTCCCACACAGGATCTGTCTCTCCCCAAGGTGGGGTCCCGCTTCCATCCCCACCCTCTTGTGAAGCCTTCCTTGCCTCCAACTTCAGAGTCTCCTGTTCCTACTGAGTGAGCATGTGAGACCACTGGATGTGCTGTTCCGGGGACTGGGCATGGTGGGCTGCGGAAGGTGGGTGCAGGGGTGCGTGTCTGTGAAAGTGTCTTGTCTTCTCTTCCGAAGGAAGGTGACAGACCATCCCGCAACCTGGAACTTGCAGTTTGCCCCAACCTGTGGCTTCCAGGGACTTTGCTCTACTCCAAGTTGGACTCTCTGGTGAAGTGTTGCTACTTAGAGGTGACACCAAGGGCTCCTGGGCGGCAGTTGCCCCTCATGGGAATCATGGGAGGACCCCTACAGTAGAGCACCACGGGCCCTGGGGCAGGAGAGGATCCCTGAGGGTGCCCCAGTCCCCCTTACTGTGGCTCTTCACTCTTAGAAATGACTTGTGAGGCAGGGTGGGGATGGGGTGGGGGTGGGGGTGTGTCTAGGTGTTCTAAACCGAGGGTTTGGAAATCGGATTAAGCTCCATCCACATCACTCACCAGTTTCTGTTTGTATTTCTAGCTTTTTAAAGCAAAATTTCAAAAGAAAACAAAAACAGAAGTTTTTACAGCCCCAGGGGACCTGACATGCAGGTCTGTGCTGGGTCTCTCCAGTCCCCCACCCCACCAGCCCTTCTCTCTGGCACATGAACTCATACCCTGTAACCCTGTCACAAATAGAACAGGTCACACACCCACAACAGTCACTGTAAAACCTGCCACATGCACATCCAGTCTTACATGCATCTGTGGGTTTTGGTTCCATTCACTTGGGGTTTTTAACTTTACAAGCTCCGTTCCACTTCACCCCTCCTTTTGTATGGAATTCCATTGGGGCATTTCACCCTGCGCCAGCCTTGATGCCTCCTGATCGTGATGTAATGATACACTCTGCACATATCTATGTGTCATATTATTATTATTGATAATAATAATTATTATATTATTATGTAATAAATTTAAAAGAAGTGAAAAAAAAGCAGCCTGGAGAGAATTTTTAACTAGGTTGGATTTAAATGTTATGCAACTGAGAGGTGATGGTGGCACAATATGGTGAGCCTAATTACAGCACTGATTATATAGGTGATTGTGGCTGAAAGGGGAGTTTTAGAGTCATGTATGTCACTAGAAGGAAAGCTAGAAGATAAAACAGGGGACTGTATAACACAGTAAACCCTGTGGTGGATGATGACTGTAATTAACAGTACAAATATTCAAAGGTTCTTTCATGAACTAGAATGAATTGCACATCACTATTACAAGTTCTTAATAATAGAGTGGTATATGGGGGGAAATGCACTTACTACAAACAATGGACTATAGTTAACAGTAATGTTTTGCTATTCTTTCATCAACATTTATCAAATGTACCACACCAAGGCCAAGTGTCGATAATAATGGGGGATAAGAAGTATGGGGTGTGTTGGGGCTTTTTTGTTTTGTTTTGTTTTGCTGGGTAATGAAATTGTTCTAGAATTGAGTGTGGTGAGGAATGCACAACCATGTGATGATACTAGTGAACCATTGATTGTACGGTGTGGATGGATTGTATGGTGTGTGAATATATCTCAATAAAACTGCTGAGGAAAAATAAAGCAGCCTGGAGAAGTGGACATGGAAGTATTAAGTGTTCAAAGAGCATGATGCATACAACCTATTCTCAAAGGTTTAGAAAACAGAAATGGATAGATAGCCAGACACATGATAGATAATGGGTAGATATAGAATGATATGGCAAAGGTGGCAAAATGTTAAAAGTTGGTGGATCTGGGTATCTGGATGGGAGGCCTGTTGGAGTTTCCTGTTTCTGAGTTTGTATTATTTTTGCAACTGTCCTGTAAGTTTGAAAATATTTCAAAATAAAAGTTTCAAAAGAAAAATAAAAGGCAGTTTTTATAGGAATCTTGTCACAAACCTACCAGCCTTGAACTGCTCACTTCCCCTCTCAAACCTCCCTTTCCATTCCGTAAAATAGGTACAGTAATCTCTGCCTCATCGAGTGGTTGAGAGATTCTAAAAGTGATCGCATGTATGAAAGTGAAGGCCTGCTGAATGGAAACTATATTTTATCAGTTCCCAGGCACTACTGGGAACAGGATGACAGGATGATCACGACCTGGACCCTTGTGTTTAGTGGTGGGACTTGAGACCTGAGCTACCTTCCAGCCCCCACTGCCCTCCTGTTCTTGCAAGTTCCTTCAGTTCTAATCAGACTGACTGCTGTGATATGACAAACTCTGCCTCACTTTTTAGCCTTGACACCTGTTGCTCCTATTGCCCAAATGGCTGTTGCCTCCCCTTTGCCACCAGACAAACTGCAGCAACATCCTGGAAGACTCCAGCTCAAATTTCACCTCATCTATGAGGCCTTCCCTGGCCCTGGGAAGAGAGAGTGCTCACTCAGCTCTGTGAACTTACTCTCCTGGGCTGGGACTATCTGTCCCACTCATTAGGACACCTTAGGCCATTTATTTTGGCATGGGCAGGCTCCGGGAATCGTACCCGGGTCTCCGGCATGGCAGACAAGAATTCTGCCACTGAGCCACCGTTGCACCACCCTCTAATTCATTTTTGAAAAGGCTCAAGTCCAGTCTGGGCCATCTGCCTGAGCCCCCAAGGGAACCTCTGGTCCACCAGAACCTGCTCCCCTGACGGCCTGGGGCGGGCTCCATGGGACTTTCTGAGAAAATGTAAGGGAGGCAGTGAGGGAGCAGACATTGAGGAGAAGGAGGAAACCGCCCCCTTCCCCAGCCCGCCCCCTGGCAGACAGCTTATAGGAGCCCTCCTTCCTGTGAGGGACTGGGCCCAGGGCTCAGACCTCGGAGCCTCCCATCTCCCCAAACCACAGCCCAGAGGTGTGAAAGAAAAAAGAAAAAAAACAGGGGGAGGGGCGGCAGAGAGGAGCCAGGTGCACATTTCACACCTTGACCACAGGTGGGGCCCTGGGGCAGCTTCACTCTGACTAACTTCCTCCTTTGACTCCCCATAGCTGCTCTGGAGGGCAAAAGCAAGAGGTCGCAGATTGCAATGCTCCCCCCATCCCACCCCACCCATCTAAGTGGGTCTCCTCAAGGGTCCAGCTTGGCTCTTCAGAGCCTGCTTGGGACCAGAAAGGACAAAATGAGAGCGCCAGGCTGCACTTGGTGAGGCACAATGTGCTCCCGAACACAAGAGCTGACCCTTCCAAGGGAAGGCCACAGATCTGCCCGCTGCAAATCTGCCATCCTGAGGCCTGAGAGGGGTTAGCTTGGAAAGTTACCAGATGGTGACGTCGGATGTGGGGGGGTAGAGGGAGGAACTGCTGCTCATTAGGCACCAGCCCTTCATGTTATTGATTGCAGGTCCTCGGAGCCACTCTATCAAATGTTTATCCTTAGCCCCAGTTTTTCAGATGAGGAAACTGAGGCAGAGAGAGGTGTGAAGTGATTCTGCCTAAGGTCACACAGCTACGCAACCAGATGATTAGGCTAGGACTGGTCCAACCCTAGGACCAGCCCCTGGGCCCAAGTCTACACCAGCACCCCGAGGCCTCACACGGCCTTCAAAGGCTCCCCGATGGCTTTAAGTCTGTGGCCTGTGGCCCTCTCATGTCACATTCTCAGCTGTGCTCCTGTGTGCCAGCTTCCATGCTGAGAGCCTTCCAGCCTTGACAAGTTCAGTTCATCTTATAATGACCTTGTTGAGGGAGAGCCCAAAAAGGTTGTGTAATATGCCCATGGTCCTCGAACAGGGTGGAGTCAGTGCTGGGGCCCAGACAAGTTCAGCATTGTTCCCACTCCACGCCGGGAGCGGTGGGAGCAGCCCAGGCAGGCAGGCCTGTCAGCGTACAGTCCCCTGGTCCCCTCAGAAAGGAGACCTCTCTGCACCTTTCCAAAGCCCTTGCCCTCACCTTCTCTCATTTATCCTGCCAGCAGCCTGGAAAGGTGGGGATCAACCCCAAATGACAACTGAGGAGACCAGGACATAGGAAGGAAACCAAGGGGGTTTCTTGACTTATGATGGACTGGTGAAATTTCCACATCTATCTGGAGGACCCACATTGGATATGGTCACTTCTGCCAGTTCAAAATGTTTTCAAAGCAACTAACTCTTCTCACCATTATTTCCTAAAGAAATGTCATTTTAATGACAAAAAAGCAGTGAGCGGGGTGGTGGGGGGTGCTGCACATACTTGCAGAATACAAAACAGGTTCAGCTTTTTGAAAACTCCACTACACTGTGCTCATTTACTTATTTGTAGAGGCCCAGGGAAAATCAAAGCCGTTCACAGACCAGCTTGGTAAACCATGATCCCTCTTCCTCATCACCCCCAAGCAGGCACTTGCCAAGTCCTTCTTATTCTAACTGGCACCGTTTCTGGAATCCACCCTGTCCTCTTCATTCACATTGCTTCTGATCTCCTCTAAGTCATAAATTCCATCTGGCCTGGACTCTGCAGATGATAAATGGTTTCTGAGCCAGGATAATTGCAGCTTCTGTCCACAGCCCATGGAAGGAGGTGCTCGGTGCCTCATGAGCCCACATCTGATTGATTAATTTGACTAAATTCCAGGCACCAGCCTGGAGTCCTTTCTGAAAATCTGGCTGAAAACTGCACCTCAAGGCCATGCGCTACCAGCTGCGTCCCACACACTTCTTTTCAAGTCTGGGAGAAGAGAGCAAAGAAGGAAACTGCCTGGGAGAGGCAAGTGTTAGGGGCACCCTTTCCCCAGGTGATCAGGAGAAAAGGGAGGTGGAGATGGGGAAGAGGATTAAGGGGGAGCTGAGGACAAAGTGGGGAGAGGAGCTATTCCACCACTGGCCATGTTACCCAATTTGATGTACAGATGCTGTTTTACAGCTTTTCCTTGATGGGAGGTCCCTATGTGCTCCTCTCCAAGCCCGTTCCCCCTCTTCTCCCCCCAGAAGCAAGTACTCTCATGAATTTGTGGTGTCCCCAGTGCCTGTTTTAAACTTCTAGAACAAACATGTGTATCCAAAACAATATGGGTATGGTTCTGTGTGTGTGGTTTTTAGAATTTACATAAGTTGCGCCAAACTGTAACATGATGTTCTGCAACTTTCCTCTTCCACCATGCAGTCATTGGCTTTTCTACATGGATCCATGTTCAAATAAATTTTTTTAAAAAGATGTAACTTTAGTTTGTTTATTTTTTACCACATGAATATATCACAATTTATCCATTAAAAAAATGAAGGCAGTGTGATGAGCGGTAGGTGAAAGGAAAGTCAGACAGCCACAGGTTCAATCCCACCCCCCACCTGTACTTGCTGTGTCTGGTGAAGGCCTGGCCCCTTTCAGGGTCTGTCTCATCTGTACAGCAGGGATGATCACCCTGCCTTACAGGGGAGTTGTGTGGTTAGAATGAGATGATGTCAGAAAGAGCACCTAAAATAGCATCTAGCATGAAGCAAGTTCATAACTCATAGCCCTCCTCCCTTTCCCCTGACAACAAAGGGTGAGGGGCAATAGTAAAGGCCCAGATTGAATGTGGTACATTTCTTTAAAATATTTTCATTTCTTAAGCAAGTTGCTCTGATTTACATACCTAATACTTTGAGCAATCCAGTCTTCCCAATCATACAAAGATCACCTCCAGCCCAGGACAGATCAGCAAAAATTCCCATTTGTTGAATATTAATGATACAGTGCAGGAGAAGCAATTCTCGCCCCTGGCTTCCCTTCACTTTCCAGCTGCGTTGTTTCTCCTTCACTTCCCACCTGCGTTGCTTCCCCTTCAGACCTCTTCCCTCAAAGGACCTCCCCCTGCCCAATCACCCTCTTGTCCTTATCCCCAGGGCCCAGGCTTTCTGGTCCCAGGTTTGTGGCCGCCTCCTCCAGAGCCAGGGAAATGGCCAGGATAAGGAACTTTGTGGCCTCGGGTCTGAGGAGGTCTGGTGTAGATAACACCATGGAAGAGGCTGCTGCTGAGAACCATGTGAAACCCTCACTTCCTCTGTGCAGTGCAGGTTTCCAACCACAAGCGTCAAGGTAGAGGGTAGGCAACAAGCAGCTCCAAGCAGCCGCAGCGCCAGCCTAACCATGGTTCTCGAGGTAAGTGCTGCTGCCCCACCAGGCCAGGCTAGGGTTCTGAGTGGAGAGCCCAGGACTTTCAGGAATAACGTCGGGGCCAGCTCACAACCCAGGGCTACCAGAGGGTTGGGTGAGTAGGTGGAGGCGGCAGGACTCAGTGGTGGAAGGAGCATTGGACAGAAATTGATAACCCAGCTTGGCCACTAGTGATGGGCCAGTCTCCTCCCTTTTCTGGCTCTGGTGCCTCATCTGCAAAGCAGGGGGCAGAGGCTCAGCTTCAGTGGTCTCAGCAGTTCCCTTTGGCTCTTACTTTGAACTTTCATTTTAACCTGCTGGATTTGATTGGCCCTGGGAAGGCCTGGACCTTCTAGGTCAGAGTGTGGGAGGGGGAAAGGAATATTCCCATTAGAGTCGTGGCAGCTGGAGGGGCCCA
>PVIY010039448.1:0-23099 GCA_004026745.1 Myrmecophaga tridactyla
CGTGTGCCATAGGCTGGCCATCAGCAGGGTCCTCTCCCCTCTGGGCAGGACGAGGGTGAGCTGGGGCTCAGTCTTAGGTTCCCTCAGCCAGGTGCCAGCCCACAGCCCTGGGGTATAAGACCCTGCCACAATGCCAGACCCTGCCACTGCTGCCAGACCCTGCCACACTGCCAGACCCTGCCATGGACCAGACCCTGCCACTGCCAATAGACCCTGCCATGCCACAGATCCTGCCATGCTGCCAGACCCAGCCTATCTGCAGCTGTGAAGGGCCCTGGTCACCTCCCGCCCTTATGGCAATGGGACAAGGCCCACACCACAGGAACTCCCCTCAAGTCACAGGAGTGTCAGATGACAAAGACTCACACTGTACATTCTACAGGTATGCAACATTGCAAGAAAAGCAAAGTATGGCCGAGTGGTGACAATTCCTGTGCTGGAAAGAAGTGGGGTAGGAAAGAAGGAGAAGGAGAAGGAGGTAGGAAACTGAGCTGGATTAGGGGCTGGGCTTCTGTGGTCAGCCCAGATCTGCAGGGCTTGGATGGGGCAAAGCAGAACAAAGCAAAACAAGCGGCGTTGTTTGGTTGGTAGATAGTTTGGTTGCTTGGTAGGTTGGTTGTTTGCTTGCTTCATTGGTAGGTTGGTTGTTGGGTTGGTAGGTAGTATGGTTGGTTGGTTGGTTGGTAGCTCAGTTTGGTTGTTTTGTTGGTAGGTTGGTTGGTAGGTTGGTTGTTTGGTTGTTTTGTTGGTAGGTCAGTTGTTTTGTTGGTATGTTGGTTGTTGGGTTGCTTGGTTGGTTGGTAGTTTGGTTGTTGTTTCATTGATGGGCAGGTTGTTTTGTTGGTAGGTTGGTTGGTTGGCTGATTGGATGGTGGGTGGTCTTCTCTTCCACACCATTGGTACCACAGAGAGTGGTCGGTCTCAGAGAACAGCCTTGGTGTGTCCACCCTTACATCTGGCACAATGCTTGGGGGGTCAAGGGGCTCCATGGGCACCTGACATCCTTGATCCTCTGTTTTCCTGCAACAGACAACTCAGCCCAAACACTGCACTTGCCTTAGGGCTCTACAACATTTCTCCTGCCAAGTCACATCTGCGTCTTTCAGGAACCATAGACCAACCTGCTTGGATGGTGCCCTCAGTTACGTGCAGCTGCTGCCTTCCCTCCACGAGAATGCAGGAAAGGAGTAAGGAGTCTGGTTGAGCTTACTGCAAGTTCAAAAGCAAACAATCACCAGTGATGCTCTTGAGGATGGGAGGCATTTCTGGGTGAGGGAGAGCTGCCAATGTGCGAGCCCTTCTGAGCTGGGAGCAGTCATGACACAACCTTCCTCGGCTTCAAAGTCCATGCTCTTTACCCACTTGGGCACCAGCCTGGCATTCCTGCTCTATTAAAACCTTAAAATGCTTATTTACATGACAAGCTAAGCACGTGTGCACATGTCTGTGATTTTTCAAATTAAGCCAGAACCTGAGACGTTCCAGTTGCTGCTGGCGTTGAGGTCCTGGAGGCGGCACTGAGCGTCTCAGGGAGCTGGTGAGTCCTGCGACCCCCATGCCAGGCCTCAGGACTGCTTGGCCATTAGATGCCGCTTATGGGTTGAAGTGCATCTCCCCGAAACAGGTGTGGAAGCACTAACCTCTCCCATCTTTGGCACCTCAGAGTGTGGACATACTTGGAAATAAGATCGCTGTGGATGGACTTGGTGGAGGTAAGGCCAACCCGAGCAGGAGGGCCCTGACCCGATGTGGCGTGTCCTTATGGGAGAAGAGAAACCGCGGCACAGAGGGTGCAGGCTGGAGCAGGCTCTGCAAACAGAGGGGCCAAGGATGGGTGGCCCCCCAAAAGCTGTGAGAGTCAGGAGGGACCCTTCCCCAGAGGCTTTGCAGGTAGCGCGGCCAGTCCACACCCCAATTTCAGGCTCCCGGCCCCTGCCTCTGGGAGGGGACAAATGTCTGTTGTTTGGGGCACGGGTCTGTGGTCCTTTGTTGGGGCAGTGTCAGGAGATAGAACTGGGGTAATTCCTGACCCCCTGGGCCCAGGGAGGTCCAAGGCTGCACGACATGAGATAGTTTCCAGCACAGCCTGCAGGGGGATGGGGCAGGCTCCGCTGTGGCCATAGGGCTCCTGGGGTGCCTTCACCCCCTCCCCCTGCACAGAAGGAAACTGAGACAGCGGCTGACATCAATCCTGTGTCGAGTTTGTGCTGTAAACAAGACCAGGGAGGGTCCTGGCAGAGCCCAGGGGTCCTGGGGGTTGGCTGGAGGGGGGACGGCCTCACCTCCCCCATCCCCGGTCGTGAGGGGCTGCAGAGGGTCCCGACATGCCACAGGCTCCTGGGGCCCCTGGGGCATCCCCAAGTTTCCCCTCAGGAGCGACTTGAGCACATGGGGTGGCCCTGCTCCGCAGTGAGGAGGTGCTGGGAAGGGTCAGTGGCACCTGCCTGGTCACGCCGAGGTGGCCCCAGGAGAGGTGGCCGAGGTGGCCCCCTCCTTTCTGGGGGCTCTCCCGCGCCGGATTGGCACCTTGGTGCATGGACCTTCACGGCACATAAACCTCGGTGGGCAGAGCTCATTTTGTGTTCAATAAAAGATAGCACAGGAGATCATTGGAGCAGCCATGTCAGATTAAATGCACTTCCTTGTACAGAAGCCGAGTCCCTTTAGGAACGACTGCAATTTGCTTTGTCTCGCTGAAAACAGTATTTTCCCACAAGACTCCAACAGAGGGGCCATTACAAAACATAATTCATATTGCATAAGTTCAGAAAGGCTCAGCAGAAGGACGCATGGAGGCTCTAGTGCAGTATTTATGCTGTGCTGTCACACAGCATCTATAAGCCATGAGGGCCTCGGGGCGTGGAGCTCCCCAGGTAAACCCCGAGAGCACCCCCAGCCGCGCTGCGCAGGGCTGCGTACCTGGGGTGGCTAGAGGTACACCCACACTCATCTCCCTGCCCACTGCCGCTCATTCTAGATCCACACTTATTTTGTCTAGTGACTGGGCCAAAATTTGCCTTATTATTATCTGGGGAGGAAGGAGTTTATAAAAGGGAGCGAAAAGACAACCAAAGAGCAAGAGGAAGCATTTGGAATATAAAGAGCTTCTAAAGGGCTTCACACATCCAACCCAGAGGATGTACCTTGCAGCGGGGGGAGCCCCCGGGGAAGCAGGCGCACTCACAGGTGAGACTCCTCACGAGCAACTCGGGACGCTCAGGTGAACATTACGCGGATGCACGCCACAGCAGAGGCCGCCCCCCCGTCCCCAAGGTGGGGCGGTGACAGCCTGGCGTGTCTGCCCGCTGGCCAGGAAGGGGCAGTGGCGTGACTCCCGCTGTCCTTGGGGCGATGCGGCGCTTGCGTTGCTTTGGGACTGGGTTTGGTGATGCTGGGCCCCGGAGGGATCTGCTGGCCGGGACAGTGGCCTTTCAGCCAGGGCGTCCACGGGTATGTCCTAGCGGCCCCACCAGGACACCGTGGGGATGGCGGCTTGGCGGGCGGCGGCGGATGACAGGGACTGAAACGCCAGGGTGGTGCGTGGTGAGCCCACGTTGCTGCATCGAGCTCAGGGGCCCCCACGCAGTCCTGGCTCCACATGGCTTGTTTCCCGCCTTCCACAGCAGGGTCTGAGCCACATGCCGTTTGCCCTTCACGATGTGCCGGGGACACGCAGAGGCTCCACTCCCCGTGTATTTGCTGCCCCGGCCTGAAAGGGCTGCGGCCTTGCCAAGGCGGGGAGGACACACCAGAGGGCAAGTCTCCAGTTTCTAGAAAGAAGTGGAGCTGGCATGGCGGTGTCTATACCGGCCCTCTTGTGCCATGATGGGGCATCGATACATTTTTTCCGCGGCCGTGCATCCCCTCCCATGACCATGGGTGCTTTTCAAAGCTGGGTCCGCAAAGGACAGGGTGACCCTGATCTCTTGGCACACGTGCCCTTTGAACCGAGCTACCTGCCGAGAAGACACCAAGCAGCCCAGTTTAAAGGCCACCTGTGGGGGTTCTGGCCTCAGCCGAATGCCAGCCAGCAGCCTCGATACGTGAATATCCGGTGATGCGCCTTTGAAGGGCTCCCAGCTGCCCGCCGACACGGCCGCCGGGACGGGCACTCCTGCCCACCTCTGCCCGGCTGTGGACCCAGGGGCCACCTCCTCCCAGGTTCCTTTCTCTTTAGGGCTGAAGAGGAAGACCCCGGGGTCAGCTCCTGGGGCCCATGGGAACCCGAGAGCCATCTGCTGGGAGCTGGGGCCCTAAGGCGCCCTCTGTCCCTGCGTCTGCCCCCTGGGTTTGAGCTGGCCATGGGCCCCAGGCCACAGTGTCCTCTTATCTGTTTCCCTGTTGCTCATCCACTTCCCACACTTGGCTGGACCCCAGTAGTGGCAGGGCAGCCGAGCTGACCGGGCTCTGCTGTCCCTAAGCCCAGTCTGGGCCCCAGAAGGCCCAGAGGCAACTGGGTAGCGAAGGGCTGAACTGGCAGTGGCTGGGGAGGTGTCCTGCAGGACACAGCCCCCCGGCCATTCCTCGGACCAAAGCACCGCAGAGGGGCGGCTGGAAACTGCAGAGCCTCCTCCTCTCAGTCCTGGGGCCAGGCTCTGAAATCTGTTCTATAGTGACTTGCTACCATGTACTTTGTTCTGTAATGACTTGCTACAATGTACTTTGAAATTTATTGCTTTTTTGTATACATGTTACACTTCACAATAAAAAAAAAGTTTTAAAAAATTACAGTTGCAAAGTCATAGTTTTCCATGCTAAAATGTATCGAAAGCACTCTTCCTTCATTCTTCCTGAATGCCTCCCTCAGACCCAGCAGGATTCCCAGCGGATTTGGCTCCTCGCGGGCACAGCAGCCCCCGGGAAGCGCCTTTGGCTCCTGCCCTGGGGGTGTCGGGGGAGACCCCTGCTCGGTCTGACCGAGGCTCCCACTCACTGCAATAAAGTCATTACGTTTACTTTTTCTTGGAATTATCCCAATTACTCTTTTCTTGCAAAGGAAACGGCACCACTTCAGGATGAAGTTTCACAATTTTAGGTTTTTCCTTTTAGCTGCTCCAAGACACTGGAGATTAGAAGAAATATTGATTCAAAGGTTCAGCAGTCAGAGTCACTTGTTAAATTCTACCTTTTTTGTTATACTCCTCCTTCTCCTTTAATCCTGCTCCCACTCTTCAGGGGCATTTGGGCTCTGCCCATTCTAGCATTTTCACGTTGATAATATGGGATAGGGGATGGAGCTAGTTGATGACCTGGAGAAGCTGGCCCGCTGGGGTTCAGCACTTATCAGCCTAGCAATGCATTGCAATTGTAATTTTTAAGAGAAACATTTCTTCTCTGGGATGTTGCTTTCCTTGACAGCGTCCCACATCATCCCTGGTCCCTGCACCAGCCAGGCTGACATCAGTCAAGTGAAGCTCGCTTTACAACGAAGCACTCAGCGAAAAAGGTAGGTTTTAGGAAAAATGAAACCTGGAGAAGAGAGCGCAAGGGAAGGACAAGGACAAGGACAAAAACTAGGAGAGTCAGGAGATAAAACAGAGACAGGTGATAACCGACTTTCAAGGAAAGTGCACCAATTGCACGAAGCGGCAGGCTGAAGGGCTGCGCGGGGGTTCCAGGCAGCCGTGACTTGTAGGGGATGAGGTGGCCATGGCTTGGGGGCTCACTGCTCCGTGACGTCCCCCTGACTGTGCAGCTGAGCCCCAGTCCCGAATCTGGGGAAGGGTTACCGGCAGGCGAGCCATGTGGATGGGGACAGCTGCCGCCTCACGAGGGGACGAGGTCAGGCATGAGCCACGGAAAGCCCACTCGCTCCCCTGGTGTCTCCCAGTCCATGGCCCCACAAAGCTGCTCCAGACAGACAGAGGAGGCCCCGACGTGTCTGCTGGAGGACACTCCAGTACCCAGCTGTGGGGGACCACCTCGCAGTCTCCGCTCTGTGTCCAGGTCGTTGTGGTTGGGGACAGATATGCGTACATGCGCTGAGGCCACATAAAGTCAAAACCTTCAAGACGAGCCATAAATTCACCTTTGAAGGGAGAAAGGGAAAAAGGAGGACAGAATGAGAGGGAAGTTCTCTGACACTCCTTGCTTGTTTCTGATGGAATTTTGAAACCTTGTAATTATTTTATATATCTTTCAAAAAGATATTTAATGCAATATCTAAAAACTGAGAGCAAAGAAAATAAGTAAACCTCACCATGTGTGGACTTAGGGCATAGCCACACAAACCAGAACTACTTCAAGTGACTTTGCAACCCTGTAATGGGACTGAAACTTCCTAGTGGGATAAAAACAAAGGACTAAAACAGAACGTGGCACCCAACTCCTTCCAGTGTCCACCTTCCCGTCAGCCACAGCCGTGTGGACGTCCCAAGGGAGGAAGCCATCGAGTCACAAGGGTGGTTCGGTGGTAACCCAGGCTTGCAGCTCAGGAGAACAACATGGAAAATGGATGGGTAAAGTAAAAACCCCATGACCGGGAACTGGAACTGGAATTTTAGTGCACAACTGGTGTATTTTCTCAAAGAAAGAATAACTCACAAAGAAAGGGTGTTTATCCTAGAAGGCAGTTGCCCTGTGTGCAGCGAATGTAGGGGACAGAGCCTTTTCACATGACCCGGGTACGTCACCCAGATGCCATCAGTGGGAAAGGGCTGGCGGGAGCAGGGGCAGGATCATTCCTGGATGCTGGCCACAGACAAGCCCACAGCGACTGGGTGATCTGACCCAGTGTGGGTCATGGTGCACAGAGGTGATGCTCCTTCTGGGCTCGGAGGCAGTGTTCCCTAGGGGCAGGGGATGTGCTCCCTGGGGCTCGGAGGAGATGCTCCCTGGGGCTCGGAGGAGGTGCTCCCTGAGGCTCGGAAGCAGTGCTCCCTAGGGGCAGAGGATGTACTCACTGAGGCTTGGAGGTGGTGCTCCTTCTGGGCTCTGAGGAGGTGCTCCCTGAGGCTCAGTGGTGGTGAGGAGCCTGTGGGACCCTGGAGCGTGGGCAGGCAAGAGGCAGGTGTGGGGGCCATTCCCCCCTCCCAGGGTCCTTCTCAGCTCAAGGTAGGAGATCAAAGGAAGCAGCATCGGGGCTGAGAGCAGCTGCTTTCTCCTCTCTGGACTGCTTGTTCACTAGCTCCCCATTTTTTAAAAAAAGGTGAAAAGGGACCCCCTTGCCTGCTTTGCACACATCTCTGCATTTTATGTTCAAAATGTCTGTGTGGACAATTTTCTCGGCTTGTTTTTGCCACTGAATCTTTCCCCCAGGACCCAATCTTCCTTCACTTCTCCTGAGATCTCAAACTAACACTCCTCCAGAGAGAAAACCTTCTTTTCTTGAAAACACCCAAAAGTCTGAATTCTACTCTAGGTTTGAGACACTGGAGTTCCACCCCGGAAATCTAAATAACAATGGAAATGTTTTGACTCCATTTCATCTTCATTTTGTTTCATTTGATGTTTTAATTATGAAAGTAGCGTGTGCTCATTGCAGCAAGTCAAACGGAACAAGCAAAGAGGCGCTCTCCTTCCAGCCTTCAAACTCATCTCTCCGAGGTTATGATGTGAAAAGTTGGTTTAACTTTCTGAACGTGCCTCTACACACGTGCAAACACACACACAACTTAATCAACATGCATAAGAGCAGAGTGCTTCTCTCTGTTGTTATTTTTAAACAAAGCCAGACCCCACAACACACCCGTAGCCCGGCTCACTCCTTTTTCTCGCAATGCATGCTTCGGGCCCACTCCCAAGCGACGCTTTAGCCGATTGCTCATCAATTCAGGAGAACTTCTGAAGTGGCCATTTTTTCAGCGCTGTCCTACCACACAGATGTGCCATAACCTATTCACGCTTATGCCAAGGATGGCCAGCCAGGTGGTTTTCACGTTTTTGCCAATATAAACACTGCTTTGAAGCACATCCTCAGAGCTCTGTGTGTGATGCTAATACTGCTATGTGATCCATTCTCTCCAGAAGTGACAGCTGGGTAAAAGCATATTCACCATCAATTTAGTAAACACTGCCAGATGACATTCCCAAAAGTACTTTCAATTCTTACTTTTACCAGAAATATAAATGAGGGCTACTTTGTCCATCCTTTATTAGCACTAGATATGCATTAAAAAATTTTTTGCCATTGTGAAAAGGAGAAAATGGTATTCAATTATTGTTTGAGTTTTCATTTCCCTGGCCATAGGGTGAGGTTATGTATAATTTTTAATTTTATTAGCCATTTGTATGTCTTCTTTGGTGAATGGATAGGCATTATTCTTTGCTATTTTTGTACTGGATTGCTTATCTTTTTCTACATAAAAAGTAAGAGACTTTGGATGATTAGAAAAAAAATGAACCCTTAGTCTGTCATATAATCTGCAAGCATTTTCCTCAGTCTATCACTTTTTGTATTTATACAACTTGTTCTTGCCACATAAAAATGCCTAATGATATAGTAAAATGCATCTCATTTTTCTTTCAAGATTTTGAATTTCTTATTTTGATTAAGACAGGCTCTTCCAACTTTTAGGTTTTGCAAATATTACCTTAAAATTTCCTTCTGATTATACTATATTTTATTCTAATATATTTACTCCTTAATGCCGTGGCATTGTATTCTGGGCAGGTGAGGTGAAGCCCTAGTCCAGTCTCCTTTCAGGTGGATGGAAGACACCACGCTAGCCCGTGGGTCAGGTGCTCCAGAGAAACAGAGCCAGCAGGAGATGTGTACATAGTTATTTATGTATGCAAATGTTGAGATTTATTAAAGGAACTGGCTCACATGACCACAGGGATGGGCAGGTTTGAATTCTGTAGGGCAGGCTGCAGGCGGGGAGCCCCAAGGAAGGTTTTCTGTGAATTCCCCAGGAGAAGCTGGCTGAAATTGAGATGGAAAGTCTCTATTCTAACTGCTGAAATCATCATTTCTTTTAAAGCCTTCGACTGATTGGATGGGACTTCTCTCACTGTTGAAGACAAGCTTCTTTGTTGATTGTAGATGCAATCAGCCATAGATGCAACCAACTGACTAATCATTTAAGTCCATGGAATGCCCTCACAGTAACAATCAGTGCTTGCCTGACCAGACAGTGGACAACATGACCTGGCCTGGCTGACACATGAGCTGTACCATCACACCATGTGCTACCTGTAACAATTTATTTGTACCATCCCTCAGGCCTCAGTATGCAATCACTTTCCCAGGGCTCCTCTTTGGGCACCCAGCTTAGGTAACACTCTGTTTATTCTTTATCCAAAACAAAAGGGAAGGAGGAGAATATGCATATGGATCCATCCCATCCCAAATCCTTCAAAGGACAGAACACATATTTCAAATAAGTAATAAATGTTTAGCAACCCTGGGAAACAGAGCAGCGTGCCTTTCCAGAGCTGGGACACATTCCCAGGAAATGAAGAAAAGATGGACTTAGATTGAGCCAAGGAGAGGAAACCTCAGCCCAGAATGAGGGAAGGAGAAAAACGGGAAACGGTTTGGGTGGATTTGGAGAGGCCGGAGCTCCAGCCTCAGCTTGGCAGCTTTCCCACCTGGCAGCCTCAGGAGGAGTTGTGCCGTCTGGAGGCCTCGTGATGACCCTGAGTGAGCAGGGGCAAGGGCACTGCTAGCAATCTCAAAGGGGAGACTCCCTTTCTGCAAAGGGCTGCTGTGACGTGTGAAGGGTATGCAGAGAGAAATGAGGCAGTATGCAGCCACTGCAAGCTGTCACTAGGGACTCAGAGGCCACAGTAGTAAAGCAATTGACAGAAAAGGCAGCAATTCTCATGAGGAAATGAGATGAAGGCTGCCTCCCCAGGCTTCTGCTGTCCACTGAGATGACCTCATGGAGCTCCTGCCTGTCTGTGGTCAGCTACATCTGTGCTGGAGCCTGCACAAGGGCACATGCTATCTGCCCCTCTCAGAGTTGTGTGGCATTAGGGAGGTAAAGAGATAAATAAATATGCAGTGGGTACATGCAGTTGGACCCAAATCAGCTGCTGTGCTGGAGCTGCTCAAGGGCATCCACTGCATGTCCACCTCAGAGTTGTGAAGGGTTAGGGAGTAAAAGAGATAAATACATAGTGGGTAAATGCTATGTGGAAAGTAAATCAGCCACTATCGTTCATTTAAGTCCTCCAGTCAACAATGTAAGCACGGCATCAAGTGCCACCAGGTGCTTGGATGAAACCAACAGCACAAAGGAGAAGAAATGAGCTAAACATGTGAAGCAGAGGACTCTAAAAAACAGAAATAATAGAGAGGTCTAAAATAAATGCAAATACAGTGCTGCAGTGATATTTAAGAGTTTAATGCATTGATAAAATTAAAAACAAAGCAAAAACAAACAGAAGCCCAACTGAAAAGAAATGAAACACAATAAAAGACCTATTGGAAATAAAAAATATGATTGCCTCTCACATCTGACCCAAAAATAGAAAGAACAAGGCAAATAAGAAACCTGAACACAGCTAAAGATCAAATCAGTGAACTGGAAGATAAGATCAGAGAAATCTCTTAGAACATAAAAGGCTAAGTAAGACGATGTGGTCATTCAATCCAAGAAATCTAAGATTTCTTTAGGATTTTCAGGAGAGAACAAAAGAAATGGAAAGAACTAAATCAGAGAAATAATAAAAGTTCCCAGAGCTGAAGAGATGCAAATTATCAGCATTAGGCTCAATACAAATTATGAAGGTTAAATGATGGAAGGCCCAGATGCAGACCATTTTTAAGCTCTGGGTCTACATTCTACCTAGAGTTTAGAAGACCAAAGACAAAGAAAAACTCTCATATCTTCCAAAGAGAAAAGAACAGCTTTTCTAAAAAAGGTAAGAAAACCAAATGTGCACCAGACTTCTCAACAGTGACATTGGATGGCAGAAAAAATGTAAACACTTTAAGGGGCCAAATTCAGGATCTAATCAAATTAAATGAATCTCATCTTTCGACTCAATAGCCTTTTTTTTAAAGGTAATATTCTTAGATAGGTATCCACACATGGGTACAAAGAGGCACATGCAAAGATGCGTACTGGAACATCGTTTGTAGTAGTGAAAAACTCAAACCCAAATATCCATGAATAGGGGAAAGTTAAATAAATCTTGCTATGTCCAGATGATGGAGTTCCATGCAGCCATATAAAGACATAAAATGGAAGCTTATATACTGACATGGAGAGATTGTCAGGACATATCGTTAACTAAATGAGCAAGATACAAAATAAGATTTCATTTATATTTTTAAGACATGGCTTGTTGCACACATACACACACACACACACAGCACAGAGTTAATACATAGACAAATAAACAGAAGGCTGCCTTCTGGGAAAAGCATGGACTTGGTGGAGGCACAAATTCTCTCACTTTTTACACAATTCAACTTCTCTATCATTTCAGTTTTATGCTGAGATAAAAAAGGAAATGCTAATAATTTTCTAAATCTCTAATGAACTTCACCCCTTAAACTGGCTAGGCCGGCCTTTTGGGATCTGAGATGAAAACTCTCATTGTGTCTGAAACATGGGCAGTTCACAATGAGAAGGCCTTCCTGAGCACAGTTCGTGGCCGACTGCCCCTGGTCAGCGTCGGGGGATATACGGGGGAAGCTGGCTCCTCTGAGCTGCTTCTGCAGGACCCCCCATGCCGAGGTGCTGCCATGGCGATGTGATGCCTCCCCAGCCATCGGATTTGAGGTGTTTTCTCCTGGCTTTGTGGCACCCCATCTGAGTGTTACCAGTGCCCGGTTTTCCCTCACCCCTGAGAGTCTGACAGAGGAGCCCCCCGGACCTCAGGCAGCTGCTTCCCGCAGGCCCGAAAAGCCGAGGAAACGTCACAGCTTTGAAATCGAGTCACCATCACATGTTCCTCAGCATGTGCCAGTCCCGGGGGGTTCAAACACCACTTTTCTGTGATTCAGGTGGTCATGGGCTGGGCCAGGCAATCAGAGTCAGGTGTGTGTGCGTGTGCGTGTGTCTCTGTGTGTGCACGCATGTCAGTGTGCAACCGTGTGGGTTGTGTATGGTGCATGTGTGTACATGTGCGCACGTGTGCGCACACATGTGTCTCTCTGTGTGTGTGCACATGTGTCGGTGTGCAACCATGTGGGTTGTGTATGTGTGCGTGTGTGTGTGTGCATGTGCACATGTGTGTGTGTGTGTGTACACTCACACAATTCCTTCAACCAAGGATCTCAACCCTGGCATCTCATTAAACTACCCAGGGAGGCTGAAAGGTGCCCTGGGTGGTGCTGGCTTGGCACACACCTGCATGGCCTGATCAGGTGAGGCATGACAGGTACTTCTCGCCACTCCCCAGGAATGTCTGGGTTGGGGAAGCAGGCCCTGGCGGCGCTCCTGGTGCTGCAGGATAGATGAGCTCCAGCCTGTGGGCTGGCCTCCCATTTTTGTCAAGAAAGCTTTATTGGCACACAGACACGCACGTTCATTTACACATCGCTGTTGGTGGCTTTGGCGCTGCCGCGGCAGAGTTGAACAGCTGTGACAGAGACAGTGGGGCCTGAGGCCACAAATATTTTCTGTCTGGCCCCTTGCAGGGAAAGTCGGCCGGCCCTGCTCTGCGGATGCAGCGTGGCTCGGAGGCCCTCAGCTCCGGGACGGTATCACCAGGCTCTGACCTCACTCGTTCTCGGTGCGTCTCCCGTGAGGGAGTTTGGGGGAAGCGTGCCTCCGGGTCTCCGGGAGTGGAGAGTTTCGCAAAGAGTTTGATTTTATACAATTTTATATAAGGAGGGCCATACGATAGCTGTTTAATTATTCTGCGAAAGTGATGAAGGTACGTTCTCGACGCTTTCTTGAGGGATCGCGGGCCATTCTGCTGACCGAGTTCATTCTGAGATGTGGAAAGTCTTGTTGAAAACTATTAAAAATCACTGTTAAGTTCAAATATGAGAAGTAATTGCTGCACGTGGTCAGTAAATTCCAGGTTATTTGAACTCTTAAGAGTGTCCTTCATTTCCAAATACATTTTTCATCCATAATGTGCTCAGAGTGCTAACTCTTTACAAAATGGTGGGTTTTTTTAATTTTAAAAATTTCCTTCTTGTATAGGGTTTGGCAATGGAGCAAAATGAAACCACATCCAAATGAAATGTTTTACTATGTTCAGCTCCATAATGAGAGACTGGCGAAGCAGATCCGACACACTTCCCTCTGTTGGGGGTGCAGCAAGTGACAGTCACATTTGGTTTAATTTACAAAGAGAGACGCCCAATCCAATGCACTTTAAGCTCATTAAACACTGGAATGCAGGCTGAGGACCAGCTCTGAGTGGACTCTGTGGCCTGCAGTTGACTTGAAACCTGGACAACCTGAATGACCCAAGTAGAGTGGTTTTGGTTTGGAAAAAGAACAATTAATTAGCAAAAGTCAGTCAAATCGTGCAGAAATCAAATGGGAGGACTAAGGCCAGGTGTTCTCCATGAGGGTGAGAACAAGGCATGGGCTTCCCAACAGGAGCCCCAAGTCTTGGGCCCCGGTCCTCGGTGAGGTGGGCAGCCCGTCGGTGCTGGCGGAGCTGGCGGCGCTGGTGTGGCATCTGGCTGGATCCCCCTTTGCACTCTCCTTGCCTGTTGCATGTGAGATCTAAAGCCAAATCCTGGCCGCGGCCTCCGTGGCTCTAGCTTGGACTTACACGAAGCCATTTGGCCCAGGCCCCTTGGCGGGCGGGGTGGCTTTCTGTCAGCATGCGGCAGTGTCACATGGCACACTGTGGGGCCTTCCCGATGCTCCCGGGCTTTTCCAGGCAGGGTGGGCTCTCTGGGGGGGCTGTGAGCCCTCCGTGCTCCGGGTCCTGGTCTAACTCTGACTCTCCCGCCATCCCGGGCTGTGCCACGTTGTCCTGTTACAGCTGCGCCCCCCGCACTGTGCAGCTTCCCTCTGGCCCGCCGATGCCAGTCCAGGCTGTTGGTGTGCCAGGGCCTTGCCGGGAATGTCGCCATCACCTGGAGCTGGCTGGACCCACTGGACCAAAATCTGCCTTCCAAATGCATCCACTGCGCTTTGCTCATAGCTCAAAGCCGTAGAAGCACCTCCGCGGTGCAGGGGGACGGCCCTGCCCCTCGGGTCTGGACAGAGGTAAAGGGTGAGGCCCGGTCCTGTGTGGGTGAGGTCCCAGCCTGGGCCCCTGCAGGATGGCATCAGCCCCTGGCCGTAGGCTGGTGGTCAGGCCAGGAGAGGCCCCTCCTGGCCGGGGGCTGTGCAAAGGCCTCTCCCCTGCCAAGGACCAAGGGGGCCAGACGCAGCCACCTGGGCTGGATGGAGAGGGGACAGCCCTCCCGCTGGGGCACAGAGAGAGCTCACTTGGGGCCCCTGGTCCTGGGTTTGGGCCTCGTGGTGACAAACCGCTGTCCTGCGAAGCCTGCCTCCTGCACATTCCAGCACCACAACGGCACTAGCCGGCTGCCAAGGACAGGCAGGCTGGACACAGTGTCCTTCACACCTGTCATTGATAAAACACCCACCTGGATGACGAGAGAAACAGACTGAAATAAACGTTTAGCTTTTCCATGTAACAGCCTGATAAAGATTTCTAGATTTTCCTGCCATAGAGAATTAATAAAAGAAGAAAAAAAGGAGAGTTCCCTCTTTTCAGATTTCCAGCTAATCTCTGGTTCCTGGGTTGATTTTCCTTGCATTTGCAGCAGCGCCTCTGAGGTGGTGACATCCTGCTTGGTGATGTCCCCCTCTCGGAAGCCGGGACTCTGGCCTCAGGGGCTTGACGGAAGCAGAATGCAGCTGCCAATGGTGGGAGCTGGTGGCATAGACGCCCCAACTGGTGCAATCGCAAGGCCGAGTGCTGAGTGGCGCGGCCTTGGGGGGTGGGGGTGGGTGGGGCTGCGGCGAGCCTGGCTGGGTCTCCTCCGTGCCCTGGTCCTTGCCCAGGCCCTCCCAGGAGAGCCTCTCGCCTGCCCCTCCCAGCCCCACTGGACCCCAATGCCCATGGGTCTGAGCTTACTGCCCTGACCCTCTCCAGGCCGCGGCCCCTGCGTGCCCTGGGCTGTCTCCTCCCTGCTATCTGACGTGCCCCAGGCTGCAATGCCCCGCTGCGTTGCGGATTGAACTGTGACCCCCACAAGACGTGCTCAAGTTCTGCCCCCCAGGATTGCAGAACACGGTCTTGTCTGGAAACAGGGTCATTACCATGGGGCCCGATTCCAATCTGATGGTGTCTTTATAAAAAGAGGAAACTGGGACATAGACAGACAGACAGACAGAGGGGAGAAGGCCATGTGACAACTGAGTCAGAGAAGCCCAGACTGGCCAGCGAGCGGCACCAGAGCGGGGGGCGCGGCAGGAGCAGGTTCCCCCACAGACTGGAGGGCGCAGCTGCCCCCCCTGCTCTCGGCCTTCGTGTCCCCAGGATAGTGGGGCAGAGACGCCCGCTGTTTTCAGTCACCACCATCCAGCCGGTTGTGCTTGTTCCTCACTGACATGCCCACTCCCTGCGGGGCCAGACAAGGTGGCATGACCCATAAGCTGCTGGGTGCAGGGCACGGGGAGGTGGGAGGGAGGCAAGGGGCACGGGAGCCCCAGCCCCAGCCCCTGGCTGTCCCCTGGAGCACTGTGGGGGACAGTGGGGACATGGCCCCCTCTTAGCCAGCCCAGTTGACCCCATCCCCTCTCTCAGAGTGTGTCCCCTGTGTGGACCCCAGCCTGGGGAAAGCCGGGAGCAGGCCCCACGTGCACTCTTGCTTCCTCATTGCCCTGTAAGTGTTTGCAGGGGACCCTGTCCTCCTGGAGGGGCTGAGGTCCCCACTTGCTTTCTCTATGGTCCCCGGGCAACAAGTGACCAGCCGGGCTCACCTGCGGCCCTGAGCATGTCCGAGTGGCAAGATCTCAGCTCCCACTCTCGCTGGCGACTGTGGATTTGTCCTCCACTGGGCAAATGTCCCTCCCTGGGCTGTGGAGGGGCAGCTGCCTGTGGCCACGTTTCCAGATCAGGACACTCAGGGCGCTCAGGAGTGTTTTCTCCCCACGCCCCGTGTGAGACAGGGAGTCCCTGCTTTCCCAGCCCGCTTCTCAGCATCGGGACAGAGCAGCACCAAGTGGGGTGCTCTGATCCAGACCCCAAGTCTGAACACCGCGGCATGGCAGCAACTCAGCTCCTCCGAGTGCCTGAGGTCATCTTCCTGATGGCCAGTGTCTCTGCTCCTGGGGGCAGCAGCCACCAGCCCACCCCAGCCTGCCTGGCCTTGTGGGTTCCGCACACAGAGAAAGCTCAAGAATCGCTTTCTCTCCGCAGTCTGCAGGCACTTCCTGAATTCCGCTGCACTCTGGGAGTCTGAGAACACAGGCTGTGCCCGAGAATTTCCAGCGAAGGCTGAGAGCGGACGGGGTGTCGGGCGCTTGACAATAAGCAGCTCAGTCTTTGAGTCCTGCTGTCCCGCAGAGCGGGAGACAAGTAGGCGCGTGGCAGCCCTGTCCAGCGGGAGGCCGCTTAACTTCCCCAGGTTCACAACAGCGTCCCATGCGGGGGGAGGACAGGGAGGTGGAGCCGGTCAGCTGGGAGGACGGTGTGACCATAGAGGGCAGCCTTGGCACGCCGAGTGGACGATGCCGCCCCCACTGCCTTTGCCCTCACTTAGTACAAAAATGTACTATGAATTTGCCGCTACAACAAAATCAGCATGTCTCTTTTAGTAAGAACGTCATCTAGGCAATTACTTGTGTTTCTGTCACAGCTGTGTGCTGTTCTTGTTGGAACAAACAGCCCCCCCTTTGCTGCAGGAAGAGCATCTGCTGGCTTGAAATGAAACCAAGTAGCTAAAAAGTTGGACATTCCCGGGTGGTGGCAGGATGCTGATTAGAGCCGAGTCCAAAAGCGGGAAGAAACAACCGTGTCCGCCTGCTCGTATTTCTTGACGGGAAGAGAAAATCCTGTCCGTTTGGGGTGGATGCAGTGCTGAGAAGGCCCCTGCCTGCAGCAGAGGGTAAGTGCACCTGACATCCCTCCAGGCACGCATCCTTCCAGCCACAGCACAGGCAGCTCACTCCCCGCCTTGTCCATGCAAAGGGCCAGGGGCGCGTCAGGCAGGGGAGAGCCTGCGGGGGAGGATGGCTGCATGAAGTCCAGGGGCGCCTTGGAGTGCAGTGGCCTCCTGAGGAGGGGATGCTTCCGCAGGCATGCCTGGGTGCCCTATGACGGAAAAGCACTACGAAATCCACCCCGAATATGAATGTTTTAGAGCTTGAATGCGTGCAAAGACACAAATCACCAATGAGTGAAGAGAACGTGCTTCCCAGCTGGGGAGCTGTGGACAACGGGTTGCATCTGGCAGGGGGAAGCCTGCAGTGTGCCCGTCACCTGTCACTGGGCGCTCAAGAATTATTTTACACGGCTGTGCTGGGTTTTATGAATAAAAACAAAACCCCAACAAGTAAACAAATGCCAACTGCCTCTGGGGTATATTGGGCCACCCGCCCCCTCCCCCGCCCCTGACACTGTGGGCCTCCAGTGTTCCGCCCCTCGGGCCCTGTTCTTGCCCAGTGTCATTGGCACCACTGCCCCTTGGGCCCTAATCTCGTCCAGCGTCATTGGCACCACCACACCCTCAAGCTTCTGGCGCTTGTCCTGAGCAGACCCCATGCCCACTTGTGTCCAGGAACATTGCCTGACCCTCCAGAGGGCCCTCGAGCTGCCTCTTGGGGACCAGAAGGCACAGCTCTGCCATTGCCCCTCCCTCTACCCGCCCCTGGCCCAGGCCCTCCGAGGGCTCGGCAGGAGCCCGGCGCCCAGCGCGGCAGCGAAACTGGGCCCTGGGCACTGGGGTGGGCGGCGTAGGAAGCAGCCTTTCCACGTCCCCTTGAATGGCGGCCTCCGTCGGGGCTCCGTAGGATGGAGAGATCCAGGGGCAGGTCCAGCTGGGCGAGTGGGGGCCAGCATGAGCCCGCGTGCGGGTGGTGGCGGGGGTAGGGTGACTGCTGCGTCCTGTGGCCCCGGGATGCGAAGGGCGTGGGTGAGGCAGGTCCGCGCGGCCGCCCCGGTTTCCTCTCGGGCCCCGGATTTGAGGAGATGCTGCCTCACAATGGCCAAACTCCGTGTCGGGCAGTGCCCCATGGGGGCGTCCAAGCTCGCCAGGGCCCGTGCTGACTTTCCTCCTGCAACAGGAAAGCGACATTTACAGAATCCCCTTTGCTGACTTCATGATACAAAACACACCCGAGTCTGCGGGGGCTGCTGTGCAGACCCCCCATGGGCGCGCCAACCCCCGCGGGGATTTACCTCCTGGGGGCGGCAGGGCGTGGGGCAGCCTCTCCCCGGCCCCTCCCAGGCCTGCACCCTGCTTCTGAGGACTCCAGGCAGATATGGGGGAACCCACCCAGCGCCCGTTTGTCTTAATCCCCTCAGGGTTATCAAAGACCCCCTTTTTTATGCGGCTCCTGGCCTCGGACGGGGCTGGCACTGGAGCGTGACTCTTCTGATGCCGTCCACACAACCCCAGTGAGGAAAGCACCCAGGGGGCCCCTTCACGCCTCCACGTGCCCTGCTTGGAGCAGCGTCACGCCCTGCCCCCGCCTGGCCGTGCAGCCTGCAGCCCCCCCCACCCCCCTGCCCGTGCTGCATCTGGCACTGCGGGAAGGAGGGAGAGGAGCCACTCGGGAATCTTTAGTGATTGAGCTGTGGAGAATGTGATTAAATGGAATTAAAAAGGGAATTCTCGTCCAAGAGCAGAAGAAACATTTTGAAATAAAATTGAAACTCAAGTTCAAGACACCTAAATGGAAATTTCAAACACGTATATACATAATTCAGGATAAAAAAAGCACATTTGCTTCCATTAAATGGGTGGTTAGAGGAAAGGGCATGCTTTGCTTGAATTATCTGTTCTTCAGCTCACCTTACCTGAAGACATGTGTGAGAAGCCACAGCCCTCGGCCAGGCCCACACTCTCAGCTCGCCAGAACTTTCCCAAGAGCCTCCTTCTGGAGGCCATGAACCTGGTCCCAGAGAGTTCCTGTCCACTCATTCATTGTCTCAACTGAGTACCTACTGTGTGCCAGGCAGCACGCCAGTTTAAGGAGGATGGAGGCATTTGGGAATATCTTCCACACTGTGCTGGCTGGAATCCATCATGTACCCCCAAAAAGCCATGTTTAATCCTGATTTGGTCTTGTGGAGGCAGCCGTTTCTTTCAATCCTGATTCAATACTGTAGGTTAGAAACTTTTGATTAGGTTATCTCTACACTGTTGAGACACACCCAAATGTGGTTGTGACCTTTTGATTAGATGAAGATGTGACTCAACCCATTCCAGCTGGGTCTTTTTTTTAACTATTAAATCTGTTTAGTAAAGACAATTTCGATCGTACAAAACAACAACAGTTTACAACAATTTGAGTGCTGGACACACCATCGGAGACAAGGGAGGTGCCTGGGGCACTCTGAGCCCTTCCCCATGCCCAGAGAAGACCCCGGTGCCCTCGCCACCCCGCCCTGAAGGAGATGAAAGCTGAAGTATTACTGCCACCCATCCCTGCAAAGGGAAAGGGGCACACGGGAGGGACCACGGCACAACGGGGCTTCCCTCACGTGGCTCCTCATTAACACTAAGGGAGGGTCCACCCTACCCTCACTGGCCTCGACACATGAAACTGAGTTGTTTTTTTGTTTGTTTTTATTTTGGGGTGGGGAGATCCAGCTGGGTCTTGATCAGTTTACTGGAGTTCTTTAAAAGAGGAAACATTGTGGAAGAGCAGATCCAACACAGATGCTGATACTGAAGAACAGAGACAAGAAAGTTTGGAGATGCTTGGAGCCCAGAAGATGTTGCCATGACATGTTGAGCAAGCCAGAAGCTGGAGAGAGCCAAGGGAAGCCAAGAGATGAAAGCCAGCCTCGGAGAAGCAAAGTGAGGAGCCCCCACAGCAACAGAGGCTGAAAGCAACGGAGCTCAGGGGCCACGGACCAGCAGATTCCAGCCACGTGCCTTCCCAGCAGACAGAGGGGTTCTTGACCCACTGGCTTTCCCTGAATTAAGGTATCTTTCCCTGGGTGCCTGAGTTTGGACATTTTTAGGGGCTTAGAACTGAAAACTTATAACTTAATAAATTCCCCCTTTTCAAAACCATTCCAGTTCTGGTATATCATATTCTAGCAGCTTGCAAATACACACAGTATGACTTAAATTAAAAAGAATGACTTGAAGAAACAGGAAACTTTTTTTCTCCCTTGCCACAAAGCTGGAGAGAGGCCACTGCCAGTGCTGGACCACACAAGCAATGAGTTAAGAGCTCTGTCTCTCAGCCTTTCCTTTATGCTTATTTCTTCATGGTTGCAAAATGGCTGCTGGAGCTCCAGCTGTCAGCCACGTCCCTCCCTTCTATCCACACCCTGAATACATTTCTGTTTTCTTCCAATGGGCCAGAAGTGTCAGAAGGACTGTCCCTACCTGGGTGGGAGATTGGTTGTCTCCCCAGTTCAGTCTCCAGGGCGGAGGTGGAAGGGGAGAAGGGATTAGGGTTGTCTGTTGGGCTCATGGCCAAGGTCTGTAATTCAGACACAGCCGAATCAAAGAGGCCCAGCGTGGTCATCCGTCTGCACCCCTCGCCATGCAGCCCGTGTTCAGGCAATGGCCCCCCATCACGGTCAGCAGCTGGGTGGCCTCTACAGAAGCAAACGTGCGAATGTCCAAGTCTGCAAGAAACCGACCTGCAGACGTGGAGCTCCCCCAATGTGGTTTTGTTTAGAATCTGTTTGCAAAGTGCTCCGACAAACAGAAATAAAAAGCCAAATTTCTCAATCTTTATCTATCCCTAAAATTCTGTCTCTGTTCAATGGCATGTGACCTCACAAAGACTGAAGTTGAAACAGTTTTAAAGTATTTTTATCTCCTAATCATTACCCCCTTCTCAGTTAACTATGCTAAAAGAAACAATAAAACAATTTAAGGTGAAAAAAACCCAATTTCTTACACAACTGTAGACTAATTCCTAATTAAATCTTTTCTGTTTGTAGATATATAAATAATTGACTCACCTAAATAAAATAAAATATACGGGTACAGGGAATATGAGAGGCAAATTTAGTGCAGTTCTACTCCTAGACAGAATGTGTAGGAGCTCTAAATAACCAGAAAATACGGCCTTTTTCAAAATAAGCTCAATGTTCTGAAAAGAGAACTTGCTGTATTTACTAAAATTCTGAAAAATCAGACGACCTAAAAGGGCAGCTTTAATTTTTTATTTTCTTCTGAAGCACAAAAAACAATAACAACCCAGGAATCTCTGTTTGGCTACAATGTTTTTTTTGGTTGGGGGTGAGAGAAAGAGATGAAAAAAATCTCTTATTAAAAAGTAGCAAAGGATGGTGCCACAGTGACTCAGTGGAAGAGTTCTCGCCTGCCATGCTGGAGACCCGGGTTCGATTCCTGACGCCTGCTCACGCAAAAAAAAAACAGAATAGTAGCAAAGCCAGTAGAAATTAAATCCCGTAAAAATAGAAACCGCACCTGGACTCACAGCTGGAGTGGAGCGCCAAAGGATATTTCCAGCTGCTGATGCGCGCCCGTGACTCTCCGGCTGATGCTAATCCACTCGGTTTTATGCAAATTACAAGGGTCAGTTAGAGCCTCTCCAAACAGGTCCCTCAACTGCAGGGAGCAGGTGGCCCCCCGGGCGAGGCGCCTCTGTGTGCAGGTGAGCATGAGAGGGGCCCCAGGGACAAGGGCCAATTCTCGGGGCACCTGGGCCGAGCACATTGAATAATAAGCTGCGTCTGCATCTGCCCCAGATCTGTGAGCGCGAGCTGGCTGCCTCAGGGCCGCTGTGATTTCCCGCCGCCTCCGGGCAAAGGGGAGGGTCTGGGGCAGGTGGCCCACCCCCACCCACCTGGCGCGTGCCCCAGCCCACGGCCCTCTGCTCGCGCTGAGGGTGCTGCACAGAGGACGGGGAGGCATGACAGGTGTCAGCTGGGCTGCTGGCGTCAGCGCCTCACAGCCCCCATGAGAGGGAGGAGGGGCCGAGGGGCTGGGGGCTCTGATTTGGAGGGTGTGAGGAGGGGGGCAAGAGCTGGTCAGGCAGGGGGGTCAAGTGAGCACGCATGCCCGGAGTGGAGGGGGCTGTGTCCAGGCCAGGAGATCAGCTCAGAACCTTGGAAGGGCTCAAGACCTCAGAAACCCTCGCTGGCCCCAGAAAGGGGCTGGTACCCAGGGCCGCCCCCCACCTGCAGCCATCGTGGCAGCTCCCCGGGCGCCTCCCCACGGCGAGGTGGGGGCCCTGGCCACGTGGGCGAGCTGTAGGGACGCTCAGGAGCAGGCAAGGCCGCCGAGGGGGCGGGCCAGCTGCACACGTGCCCGGGGGGACCCGCAGCAGCCCCCCACATGGGCAGGGTGGGGTGCTCAGGGCCCCGCAAGGTAGGGTAACCCCATGGCTCCCTGGGGGCAGCACGAGCCTTGGCCCCTAGCACCTGAGAAACGGTACCCTGCTGCGGTGCGTCTCAGCTTTGCCAAGTCCTCTCTGGCTGCCTGGCAGGTCTTGCCAACCAGAGGGCTGTGGGGGCCGCCCCGGGTGCCGGAGCCACCGCACATCCCGTGGGCAGGGGTATGGGTTGACACCCCGAGTGGGGTTGCCGGGTTATGTCGCGGCTCTGCTCACTGCGGCTCTTCCCTGGAAGCCAAAGGAGGAAAGCCACGTGCCCACCAGATGGACAGACAGAGTGTGGTTTGTCCACGGGGTGGGACACTGTCCAGCCGTGACAAGGACTGCGATTCTGGTGAAGTGGACAGCCTTGGATGCCCCCTGCCATGGGAGACAAGCCGCGTGCATGAGGAGGTCACACTTGGTAAGCATACCCCAGAGGACTGGGGGAGGGGCTGCCGGAAGGCACCGAGGAGGTGGTTTCGGTGGCGGAGGCACAACGCTGGCTCTGAGTGGTGCCCTTGGAAGGGGCTGAAAGAGAAAATCTTGGGTGGTACTATAAACATATGTTTATTATTATTATTATTATTATTTTTGCATGGGCAGGCACTGGGAATCGAACCTGGGTCTCCAGCATGGCAAGTGAGAACGCTGCCACTGCGCCACCATGGCCTGCCCTGATAAACATATTTTTAAGAACGCCCAGGTGCTTGGGCTCCGCAGCTAAGCCAGGCGACAGCACGG
>PVIY010039449.1:0-23046 GCA_004026745.1 Myrmecophaga tridactyla
CAGTTGTCCACAGATGAGAGGGTCTATGTCTGAACACTCTATTCAATTCCATTGGTCAGTATATCTATCTTTATGCAATACCATGTTGTTTTGACCACTGCAGCTTCGTAATACACCTTACAGTCAGGTAGCATGAGACCTCTGACTTCATTTTTCTTTCTCAGGATATTTTTAGCTGTTCAGGGCACCGTGCCCTTCCAGATAAATTTGGTTATTGGTTTTTCTGTTTCCAAAAGTAAGTTTTGGGGATTTTAATTGGTATTGTATTGAATCTGTAAATCAACTTAGGTAGAATTGACATCTTAACTATATTTAGTCTTCCAATCCATGAACACGGTATGCCCTTCCATTTATTTCGATATTCTGTGATTTCTTTTAACAATTTCTTGTAGTTTTCTTTGTATAGGTCTTTTGTCTCTTTAGTTAAATTTATTCCTAAATATTTTATTCTTTTGGTTGCAATTGTAAATGGAATTTTTTTCTTGATTTCCCCCTCAGATTATTCATTACTAGTGTATAGAACAGTGAGAGTTTTACTTCTTCCTTTCCAATTTTGATGCCTTGTATTTCTTTTTCTTGTCTAATTGCTCTGGCTAGAACTTCCAGCACAATATTGAATAACAATGGTGATAGTGGACATCCTTGTCTTGTTCCTGATCTTAGGGGGAAAGTTTTCAGTTTTCAGTTTTCCCCCATTGAGGATGATGTTAGCTGTGGGTTTTTTATATATTCCCTTTATATATTGAGGAAGTTCCCTTCTACCCTTGTCCTTTGAAGTGTTTTCAATAAGAAAGGATGTGAATTTTGTCAAATGCCTTTTCTGCATCCATTGAGAAATCATATTTCTTCTGTAGTCAATATTGGTTGTTCATGCCTTTCTAGGAAGTTGTCCATTTCATCTACATTGTCGAGTTTATTAGCATAAAGTTTTTCGTAGTTTCCTCTCATTACTTCCTTTATTTCTGTGAGATCAGTGGTTATGTCTTCTCTTCCATTTCTGATTTTATTTATTTGCCTCCTCTATTTTCTTCTTTTTTGTCAACCTCGCTAAGGGTCCATCAATCTTACTGATTTTCTCTTAGAACCAGCTTCTGGTATTGCTGATTTTCTCGATTGTTTTCATGTTCTCAATTTCATTTATTTCTGCTCTAATCTTCATTATTTCTTTCCTTTTGCTTGCTTTGGGGGTTAGTTTGCTGTTCTTTCTCTAGTTCTTCCAAGTGAACAGTTAATTCCTTGATTTTTGCTCCTTCTTCTTTTTTGATATAGGCATTTAGGGCAATAAATTTCCTTTTAACACTGTCTTTGCTTCATTCCATAAATTTTTATATGTTTTGTTTTCATTTTCATTTGCCTCAAGATATTTACTGATTATTCTTGTAATTTCTTTCTTGACCCATTGGTTGTTTAAGAGTGTGTTGTTGAGCCTCCATATATTTGTGAATTTTCTGGCACTCTGCCTATTATGGATTTCCAACTTCATTCCTTTATGATCTGAGAAACTCTTTTGTATGATTTCAATCTTTTTAAATTTATTGAGACTTGCTTTGTGACCCAGCATATGGTCTATCCTTGGGAATGATCCATGAGCACTTGAGAAGAAAGTGTATCCTGCTGTTGTGGGGTGTAATGTTCTATAAATGTCTGTTAAGTCTAGCTCATTTATTGCATTATTCAGATTTCTGTTTCTTTATTAATCCTCTGTCTAGATGTTCTGTTCATTGATGAGAGTGGGGAATTGAAGTGTCCAGCTATTATGATAGATGTGCCTATTTCTCTTTTCAGTGTTTACCTAATATATTTTGGAGCATTCTGGTTCAGTGCATGAATATTTATGATTGTTACATCTTCTTGTTGAATTGTTACTTTTATTGATACATACTGTCCTTCTTTGTCTCTTTTAACTGTTTTATATTTGAAGTCTAATTTGTTGGATATTAGTATAGCTACTCCTGCTCTTTTCTGGTTGTTATTTGCATGAAATATCTTTTCCCAACCTTTCACTTTCAACCTATGTTTATCCTTCGGTCTAAGATGTGTTTCCTATATACAGCATATAGATGGGTCCTGCTTTTTAACCCATTCTGCCAGTCCTTTGATTGGGGAGTTTAATCCATCAACATTTAGTGTTATTACTGTACGGGCAGTACTTTCTTCTACAATTTTGCCTTTTGGGTTTTATATATCGTATCTAACTTTTCTTCTTTTTACCTTTACTGATAGTCTTCGTTTCTATACTCTTTTTCACACCTCTCTCTCCTGTCTTTATCTGTCTCTAGTGCTCCCTTTAGTATTTCTGAGCAAGGAGTTTTTAAAATATTTTTATTGAGAAATCCTTATACACATACAATACCTCCATAGCACACAATCAGTGGCTCACAATATCATCATATAATTGTGTATTCATCACCATGATCATTTTTAGATCATTTGCATCACTCCAGAAAACAAAATAAAAAGAATAAAGGAAAAAACTCATAAATCCCATACCCCTTATCCCTCCCTCTTATTCACCATCAGTATTTCACTCTACCCAATTTTTTACCCTTTATCTCCCCATTTTGTTTATATTTTATCCATATTTTTTTACTCATTTGTCCATACCCTGGATACAAGGAGCATCAGACATAATGTTTTCACAATCACATGGTCACACTGTAAAACCTATATAGTTATACAATCGTCTTCAAGAATCAAGGCTATTGGAACACAGTTCAACAGTTTCAGGTACTTCCCTCCAGCCTCTCCAATACACCATAAACTAAAAAGGGATATCTATATAGTGCATAAGAATAACCTCCAGGATAACCTCATGACTCTATTTGAAATCTCTCAGCCACTGAAATTTTATTTTGTCTCATTTCTCTCTTCCCCCTTTTGGTCAGGAAGGCTTGATCTTGGCTCATCCCAGGAGTCCTGACTCTCACATTGCCAGGGAGATTTACACTGCAGGGAGTCATGTCCCAGGTAGTGGGGAGGGCAGTCAGTTCACCTGACAATTGGCTTATAGAGAGAGACCACATCTGAATAACAAAAGAGGTTCTCTGGGGCATGATCATAAGTAGGCTTAGGCTCTCCTTTGCTCTCAGCCTTTTGAATTGGTCATCCCCACTGCTTGCAAGTATATCAAGAATTTCCCAGATGGGGAAGTTCAATATTTCTTCCTTTCTCTCCAGTTCACCAAGGAGACTTTGCAAATATTTCTTTATTCACTGCCCAAATTACTCTGGGATATATTGGGGCATCACACTAACCTTTACCAACCACCAAGATCTCATGCCCTATTCAAGAGTACATGTACTTATGATGTTCAACTAAACTGACCATACAAGTTAAATTAGATAATGTGCTACCCAAAATATAAATTTAGCACCAAATAAACATCTCTTTCTTTGGTCTTACATCAAAGTCAGCAGAGTTTTGAACACCTTTACCTTCCTCCTGGATAGTATAAATTTGTCCCACCTCAATATATATGTTATTGATGCTATGCATGGTAATTCCATCATTTCTAACTTCGTAATGGAATATTATTCATGTTTTGTACAGATAATGAACAGTCATATTAATCTACAGATACACCTCTCTCTTGGGTCTTCATTCCTTCCGTCATCACAGATCATTCTCCTGGGATCATTTTCCACTCTTAAATACAAGAATTTCTTTTTATACAGTTTAATTTTCCATTAAATTTCTTATTTTTGTCCTAACATAGTTGTACTTCATATTCTTTTTTCAATGACACATTTCTTGGGTATAGAAATCTAAGTTACAATTATTTCTCAGCAGTTTGAGTAGGTCCTTCCACTGTGTCTCTCACCCTGAACTATATATTGGGAATGAGTGACCACAAATAGCTTATCATTTTGCTTATAGGTTAGGTTAGGAACAGAAATCCTAACACTGAGATGGAGGCAGTGATTGGATAGGATTTGCAGGCTTTCTCATAAAACAGGAGGTAACAGTGTTGAATGTGAAAGAGAAATAATAAGTAATAGACATAATAAAATGGGTATCTGGTAACCAAAACTGATGGATTGTGCTCAAAACTAACTACTTAATAATCCCTTTTTCTCATCCTGGACATCCAGCTTTATTTTGACCATATACATGCCTTTTGGGTAATGGAAAATAAGCAGAAGTGATTGTGAAATTGTGTCTTCATTACATTTTTAAATGTATGCCTTTTCCTATGGTTGCCTCATAGATCCTCAGTGGTTCAGTTTTCAAACTGGCCTAAAATTTAGTGCAAGTTTTGAGGGCTGCAGGTTCAGGTTGATCAGGCTGATTAAATCTTGATGAGAACATTATCTGGTGGTTCTGAATCCCTGGACATCAGACTGGGCCACTCATTGTCATACATTTGTACCTGAGTGTAGCTGCCCAGAGAGCCAAAGGGGAAGCAGGAGGGTGGTGAAGTTCTGATTCCTAAGAATTGGAGATGAACAGCGGCTTTTCAACTTGTGTCAGACTTGAAATTGTGTCAACTCCATTCTCCTCTTTGGCCTGAGGACAGTTAGACCTGTTGTTTTCAAGTGTAAGAACCCATCTTTGGGGATTCGACTTACCTTCTTACAGTTTTTGAACTCTTGCATGATCTGTTTAAAACAAAATAAAGGAGGCAAATGGTGTAAAGGTGTGTTTCATGTAAACATTTTAATGATTACCTATGAGGCTACTAGCTGTGTGAGATAGTGATTATATTTTTTATTTGGCCAAAAATCCCCAAGGCACTACAGAGAAGCTTCTCTGACTTGGCCTCCTAGAGCAATGCATGTACGTTCTGGGATGATAATAAAACAGCTCTTGATGATAATAAAAATGGCTCTTATGTAGCAAGTAGTAACTATGTGCCAAAGTTGTGATAAGCACTTTTTATATAACTTCCCTTGAGGTGTGTGATATTATTTTTCTCATTTTATTCACTGGATTTTAATGAGAACATCTCTCAAACTGGAGCCAGCATCAAAATTTCCTGAAGGGCCCAAACTCCAGTTTTGGAGTCACCAGGTTTGGGTGGGGCAAGAGAACATGCCTTAAAACAAACAAACAAACCCACCTCCAGGTGTTCCTAATGTGAAGGGTTTGGGAACCACTGAATTAGAGCAACATGTTGCTACACAGAGATTCTTAATGCATGGCATTTTCTTCATTTTTCAATTTGAATCTACAACCCTGTGGACCTGAGAGGAAAAGCTTAGGGTTGCACAGGCAGGAAGATTAAAGAATAGCTCATCTATAGCGACCTCTGAGGACCAGGCGCCACTGAAATCTAACCCTTCAATGAAGAAAAGCCCGCCCCATCAATTTAAATATTCGGACGATACTTTGTAGAGCCCCTGGAGGCACTACTTGGCCACAGCCCTGAAGGTCGTCCCCTAGTCTTGACCAATGAAAGACAGAAACTTTGTGAACCCAAAAATCTCAGCAGCGGCTCCCGGCCCGGGGCTTCTGGCCACGCCCTGTGCTAGTTGCTGTGGGCAGATGGGCAGGACCCTCCGCCGCGCCTTTGCGCTAGCGGTGATTCATCTAAAACGAGTTCCGCTAGGACTCACCAGAGCCTTCACATCCGCCTTAGATCCCCGTGGCGACGGAGATCCTGGGTGCATTTTTTACAACCGCTGAAACTGAACCTCAGGGTGAGACAGTCAGCCAGAGATCACAACTTCAAGTGTGGCAGGGTGGGGAGTCGGTTGAGCCTGGGAGACTCGCCCTGATCGCCTGCCCCTGATGGCCCATGCAGCCCATATACTTCATGCGGTGAAGGAGCTGATGACCCCAGAGCAACTGAGTGGAGGGACTTCAGGTCCCCACCCTCATGTTCTTCACCTCACCATATAAAGAATACTGTTATCCCACAAGTCCTTCCCTTCCCATCTCCCTGCCCTTGAGTGTGGAGTCCTGCAAAGGAACCACTCCTGGCCCAGGAAAAATAGAACTATTAAACTTCCCCACTTGTGGAATTCCTGACATTTTCTTAAGCAAGAGGGGCTCCCAATTTAATAAGCCAAGGCCTCAATTTTGAGGCTTGCCCTTATGAAACTTATTTCTGTAATAGTAGACTGAATCTACTTATTATTAGTGCCTAACAGTTATCTCCAGAAAATCTCTGCTGTTGCTCAAATGTGGTCTCTCTCTAAGCCAAACTCTGACCTTCCTCCCCATGTAGGACATAGTTTCCAGGGAGTGTAAGCCTGGCCCTGGCATTGTGAAACATAACTGGTTCTGGCTTCATGGGACATAACTGGCCCTGGCATTGTGAAACCTAAGTTCCAAGGATGAGCCTGGCTATGGCATCATGGATTAGTTGACCAAAAGAGGGTAAAGAAATAGAGTTTCAATGGCTAAGAGATTTCAGATGGAGTGGAGAGGTCATTCTGGAGTTGCTCTTATGCAACTTTCAGCCAGATATTGCAAAATACCACAGTATGGCAAATCCCAACCAACAGTATTCCTGGAAACCCTGAAAGGTGTCCTAGGCTCTGTAAAATTTTACTATTTAAGTTTGTTTTTCAGAGACTTAAAACCTCCAGAATGTTTTCAATGCCAGAGAAGTTCTGAAACCCAGAAATAGTGGACTCTCCAAGAACAACTGGTTTCTTCATTTCATTCCTCTACCCCTAATGACAACACTCTTTTTCAGCTTTGAAGCAGTCCGAGAGATGTCACCCAGATATCCCTCAAGATTAAGAGATAATTAGGAAACGCAAGGGAGGAATTGTAATTGAGAAATGAGGATTTGAGGGATGGTTTTGATTACTGAATCCCATTCCTTTTTGATTTCTGGGATATTGGAGTAGACAGAGGGGAATACCTGAAATCCTAAACTATAATTCAGCTGCTCTGATATCTGAAATGATTGTAAAAGCCCTTATCTTGTGCCTTTGTAAGTGTAAGAGCCATTACTCCCTTTATCTGATCATTTACTTGTAGGGCAAAGGCCCTGATGTTAATGAAGAATTTGAAGTTAGCATTAACTAGTTTCAGCCCTGGACATTTGTAAATCATATCAGCTAGACTCTGCTATTGAAAGATAACTTGTCTCCCTTTCAGCTTTCACCTTTAGTATGGAAGTGATAGCTCTACCTTCCCTCCTTTCAGCCTATGTTCTCCTATTGAAATGATAATGATAACATTGTCTCCTTTTCTGCTTTGAACTTGCTATTCAAAATGACCTCATCTACCCTTGCTAAAATCCTTAAAAACCTTGAACTCCCTAAACTCGGGGAGACAGATTTTGGGTTGCTAGGCCATCTGCTCTCCTACTACATACCTTTCTCTCTTTGAACAACAAAAATCCACCCGGCATTTTTTTTTTTCTTTTATATGTTGCATGGTGGGGTCACATTTCATTATTTTTCCATGTTAGTATCCCATTATTGCAGCACCATTTATTGAATTTTTGTTTGTTTGTTTTGCTTGTTTTTGGTGGGAGGTGCATGGACCGGGAATCAAACCTGGGTCTCCCCCATGGCAGGTGAGAATTCTACCACTGAACTACCCTTGCACCCACCCATCCCCACCCAGCAATTTTGAATGAGGGTTAAAGGAAATGACTTTTCTGAGGTACATAATAGCTTCAAACCAGCCCAGTTGCTAAGTTGTAGAATCTCTTCATATATTCTGGATATTAAACCCTTATCTGATATGTGGTTTCCAAATATTGTCTCCCAAAGTGTAAGCCCCCTTTTTACTTGCCTGACAAGTTCATTGATGCACGAAAGTGTTTACATTTGAGGAGATACTATTTGTCTATTTCTTTATTCATTGCTCTCTCTTTGGGTGTAAGGTCTAGGAAATCACCTTACTTTCACAAGATCTATATTTCCCTACATTTTCTTCTAAAAGTTTTATGGTCTTAGCCCTAATGTTTAGGTCTTTGATCCACTTTGAGTTAAGTTTTTGTATAAGATGTGAGATATGAGTCCTCTTTCATTCTTTTGGATATGGATATATACAGTTGTCCAAACACCATTTATTGAAGAGGGTGTTCTGTTCCAATTGAGTTGGCTTGACCACCTTATCAAAACTCAATTGTCGATAGATAAGAGGGTCTATTTCTGAACACTCAATTCAATTCCATTGATCAGTATATCTATCTGTATGCCAGTACCATGCTTTTTTGATCACTGTAGCTGTATAATATGCTTTAATGCCAAATAGTGTGAGACTTCCCACTTCATTTCTCTTTCTCATGCTATTTTTAGCTATGCAGGGCACGCTGCCCTTCCAAATAAATTTGGTTATTGGTTTTACTTTTTTTGCAAAGTAAATTGTTGGGATTTTAATTGGTATTGAACTTGAATCTATAAATCAGTTTGCGTAGAATTGACATCTTAACTATATTTAGTCTTCCAAGTCTTTGAACACGGTATGTTCTTTCATTAGTTTAGGTCATCTTTGATTCATTTTAGCAATTTCTTATAGTTTTATGTGTATATGATGAAAGGTTTTCAAGGCAAAAGAGAGAAAAGGCAGACAAAGAAACTTTAGAATGAGGGGGTTTATTCCTGTGCTCCTGGGCGGAGCTCACAGAACCCAAGGTAGGGTGTGGTGAGTCCGCGCCTGGGTCTTGATGCGGGCGGTTTTTAAGCAAGGGGGTCAAGTGACGTCCGGAAGGGGTGGCACATTTTGCACAGCTCAAGTTACCACCGTAACCTGTTCTCCTGACCTAACATATATCTTTTGTGGCCTTGGTTAAATTTATTCGTAAATATTTCATTCTTTTGGTTGCTCTGGTAAATGGAACTTTCTCTTGATTTCCTCCTCAGAATGCTCATTACTAGTGCATAGAAACACTACAGATTTTTGGCTGTTGATCTTGTACCCTGCCACTTTGCTGTATTCAATTTATTATCTCTAGTAGCTTTGCTGCAGAGTTTTCAGAATTTTCTACATGTAGAATCATGTCATCTGCAAACAGCGAAAATTTGCTTCTTCCTTTCCATTTTGGGTTGCCTTTTGTTTCTTTTTCTTGTCTAATTGCTCTAGCTAGAACTTCCAGCTCAATGTTCAGTAACAATGGTGACATCCTTGCGTTGGTCCTGATATTAGAGGGAAATTTTCTGTCTTTCCACATCATCCATTGTATAATGTTAGTTGTGGGTTTTTCATATATTCCCTTTATCACATTGAGGAAGTTCCCTTTTATTCCTGTCCTTTGAATGTTTTCATCAAGAAAGGATGTTGAATCTGTCAAATGCATTTTCTCCATTAATCAAAATGATCATGTGTTTCTTTCCACTTTGATTTATTGATACACCATTGTATTACATTAATTGATTGTCTTATGTTGAACCATCCTTGCATACCTGGAATAAATCCCACCTGGTCATGGTGTATAATCATTTTAATGCACTGTTGGATTTGATTTGTAAATATTTTAGCATGTATAATCATTAAAGAGATTGGTCTGTAATCTTTTTGTAGTATTTTTGTCTGGCATTGGTATTAGGGTAATGGCTTCATAGAATGAGTTAAGTATCTCTCCCTCATCTTCAGTTTTTTTTAAAGAGTTTGAGCAGGATTGCTCAAGTATTACTTTTTTCTTGAATGCTTGGTAGAATTCTCATGTGAAGCCATCTGGTCCTGAACTTTTCATTTTTTGGAGCTTTTTTGATGACTGATTCAATCGCTTTGCTTGTGATTGGTTTGTTGAGGTTGTTTGTTTCTTCTCAAGTCAGTGTTGGTTGTTAATGCTTCTCTAGGAAGTTGTCCATTTAATTTCTATGTTGTCTAGTTTATTAGCATGTAGTGCTCATCATATCCTCTCATTACCTCCTTATTTTTATGGGATCAGTAGTTATGTCCCCTCTCCCATTTCTGATTTTATTTGTAGCCTCTATCTTCTTTTCTATTAACTCTTTGATTTTTTCAAAGAGGCAACTTCTTGTTTTCTTTAATCTTGCTTATTGTTTTAATTTTTGAATTTCATTTATTTTTTTTGCTTTGGGGTTAGTTTGCTGTTCTTTCTGTAGTTCCTCCAGCTGTACAATTAATTCCTCAATTTTTGCTTATTCTTCTTTTTAAAATAGGCATTTAGTGCAATAAATTTTCCTCCCAGTACCACCTTTGTTGCATCCCATAAATTTTGATATATTGTGTTTGCATTTTCATTTGTCTTGAGAGGTTTACTGATTTCTGTTATAATTTCTTCCTTGATACACTGGTCGTTTAAGAGTGTTTTGTTTATCCTCCGTATATTTGTGAATTTTCCAGCCTTCTGCCTGTTATTGATTTCTACCTTCATTCCATTATGATCCAAGGAAGTCCTTTTTCCCAAAACATTTTAATAAATTTACTCTGAATACTTAAAATAAGTACACAAGCAAAATCATGTTTATGTGACTGTGTTGTTCATACCCAAAAGAATAACTCTTCTGCCAGATTTTCTATGAGTAAAAAAAATCCTTCTTTAAGTTGAATATATTCCCCATTACCAGATTATAATGTAGTGCATATTTATAATGCTAATAGCACAGCAGGTAAACCCAGAAGATATGACTTTAAAATTCCATTGAGAAGAGTACAGCATTCGCTAAGTGGTTTGGCTTGTACTCTTTTTGTTATCCATAACCTAGTTCTTCCACATGGATATATTTTACTTAGTTTCCATATATACATATTTCATAGTTCACAAGTAATTGGCAGTTTCTGACAGTTCTATATTTTTGATAGTGGATACAGTTCTGTGCACATCCGATGAACTAAAAAAAATCCAAATCACTTCATGTGATACCGTGGGGAAAAGTAAGATGTTATTGTTTGAATAAATGATTCAAAGAGATGAATATTAACATTCTGCTGTAACAGGAATACATTGAATTGGGTACTGTGGAATAATAAAAGGCTCCTGCCATTTCTTTAGTTGACAATCTTCACCCAACAGTACTATAAGCCCTCCTGGTTTATCTGCAGCTTGTTAAGTCTTCTGTGATGTCTTGGACTTTATAACCCACTCAGCATTTGGGTTGAGCTGATATAAGTCTTTCACATAAGTGTCATGAATGCAGCATTCTTCAATATTTCTTCTGATTTCAAACAAAAAAAACTTCCCCTTTCTGAGAGTCTGAGCAGTCCCACTTTCTTGGCTGAGAAACCTGGTAAGAACATTACTAACTTTTAGTTCTTCCATGGGATGTATTACCATGGAAACTTTGGAAAGATGGGAGCTTGCACTCATATCACTTCCTGAGGAATGTCAGCATCATTTGATATTTTTCTTGGTCATAAACCATCTTCTTCAGCAGTTTCTTCATGGCTTTTTAAAGCTTTTTTTTTTTTAAGATTTTCAGCATTTTTTTTCCTCAGTTGGCTAACAATAAATTTGGGAATTGTCCATAGAAGCTTTTTTATCCTTAATCAATAAGTGCATATTAGCTGCCCCAGATGCCATGGCAAATTCTTGCTGCTCACTGAACTTCAAACCTAATGCTTACCATATAAAAAGATTTGGGACCATCACCATTGCTACATTCATGACCATCTTTTTATTGTTTACTTTATTGTCAATTACTCTCTGGAGAAATTTCTTTCACATCCTGGGGTGCTAGGTCACCAATCCTTGTGGTGCCTGTTTTATCTTTTGGCAATCTGAAATTAAGTAATAGGGCATCGTGGCTTTTGCTTTTCTGTGTCTTCTTTGAGTCCCCCTTCTGACTGACTGCTTGCTCCACAAACGAAATTTCTAGGTTTATGTCTGTTTCAGAGGCAGGTACCTCATCAGGCACCAGTAGGTCAGCTCCTTTTTGCCATTGAAGGTAGATGCCTGATCATCTTTTCCTGGATATTTGTTTTCATTTGTTCCAACTGACTGTGTTTCTCTCTGCTGAGAAAAGATGTCTCTGACATCAGGAATCTGGTGCTGTTTTTTTCCCTCAAGGTCTGGGAGACTGTCTCTACCCATTTCTAAACAGCTGCTGCCTGGGTCCATGGCAGTGTTGATAAAAGCACCATGCTTTTCTGAGGCTCTTCAGCAGATTCACTGAAGAGATTGGACATACCAGACTCTTGAGCCATCTATACAGTTTTCTCTCATCAGGTTCTTTGATAACCACTACCTCTTGGTCTTCTTGTCTATTCTCATTGGATTTCTTGATATTTTCAAGTTCTGTCTAATACTTTCCACAGATAGTTCATCAAAAGAATCCTGAGAATGAGAGTGACCAAATGGTGGCTTCTCTGTTGCTTTGGTGGCATTTTCCTGGTTCATGGTATGCTGGCCATGTTTGCAACTGGAGGTGGCTACCTACCCCTCCTATTTGGGGCTCCCCTCCACTGCCTGGTCCTTGCTGCTGAGGTGGTAGGCTGTTAGCATGATGCCCTGGGAAGTGTAGAGCCAGCTCATGGTGAGAGAAAGGGCATAATTTCCCAAACAATATTTGAAATCAGCTAAGGAGAGTGTCTTCTGCAATGAGTGACATTTAATCTAATCACTGAAAGGCTTTTAAGGAAGATTCAGAAGAGACAATCATTCTCCCTGCTTCATCCAGCCAGTCTCTCCTAAGGGAGTGGCCAATTGAGCTAGGCACTGCACTCCTTTTCTTGGGGTAGATGCACCCTTTAAGTAAGCCCCTTCACTTGACTGGTTACATTGTCTCTCAGACCTACCTTAACTCTGCCCATGCTGGGGTCAGTGCTGACATTTCAAAATGGTCAAGGCTTTCTCTAATCAGCTACTTAGAATACTTTTATGAAAAGAAAGAAAAGGAACAAAAATAGAGAAAAAATAAAATAAATCCCTTTTCAGAGCCAATCCCCAGTTTGCCAGTCAAGAACCAGAGTTGGTATTAGGCTCTATAAAGGTGCACAGCCTTTTTTCCAGTATTCTGAGGTCAGCCAACTCCAGAAGTCTCCATTTTTTTGTTTTGTTTTTCCTTCATCAGACCCATCTCCTCTCTACCAGAGAGATGAAACTCAGGGTTACTTTCCTGCTTTCTTTGGGTTTATCTGTGCCCAGAATTTGTATTCAGCAGTCCAAATTTGTTCATTAAAACCACAGCTGGAGCCTGGTTGAGCTACCTTCCCTTGATCCTGGCAAAGACTGCTGCCTTTTCCTGTTGGGAAGTGTCTTCGGCAGCCTACCATGCCAGTGGGGGAGAGGTACCAACCTCCAGATTTTGGGAGCTGTACTTATAGTTCCATGCTGTGATCTTGGCCCTTCCACCTATTCCAGATTGATGTACAATACATGTCCCATTGCAGATGTCCCCCAAATAGTTGTTCTAGACAGATCCTGGCTATTTGCTGCTACTCTAGAGTATTAACTAAAATTTACATCTCTTTATGCTTCCATCTTGCCCTGCATATATATACTTTAATTTTTAATAATGGCTATATTTAACAACTGATTCACAAAATTCCTGAACATGAAGCAATCAGCTTACACAAGCCCATGCTAGTCAACTGCAGCACATCACTACTTCCAGATAACATAAAGACCACTCAAAATAACTTCAACAAAAAAAGAAAACCAGTTTTGATTCAGTTAATTTTAACATCTTTTGCTATTTGGAAATTTCCCAAATCATCAAGTCCTGGTTCCTTTTTGCTTAACAGTTCTTCTCTCAAATTTTCTCTTTTTCTCTTGCACTTTAGAATAAGCTACAAGATAAACCAGGTTTCACTTTCAGCACTTTGTATAGAAATCTCAGCTAAATCCTCAAGTTCATCACTTACCTGTTCTGCTTTCCACACAATTGTAGGATACAATTAAACTAGGCTTTTTACACTATATAACAAGGATAGACTTTCCTCCAGTTTCCAACAACATGTTCCTCATGACAACTAATGTTCTAAAATTATTAAAGGAATAAATTAGTCCTCTAATTTGTTCCTTGGGACGTCAACTTTAATAATTTTATTTAAGCAAAATTGGAAAATAAAAATGGTTAAGATAGGAATAAAAGAAACAACCCATAACCGAATGTACAGAACTGTGTAAAATATATAGTTGTATCAATTAGAGTTCTCTAGAGAAACAGACCCAACAGGACATATATGTAAATATGAGATTTATAAAAATTTCTCACACAACCATGGGAATGGAAGGGTCCAAAATGTGTAGGTCAGGCTGTGAAGCTGACAGCTCCAATGAAGGATCTGGATAGGAGAGGTTCACTGGCTGAAGAAGCAGTGAAAGAGTCTCTTTTCTTCCTTAAAATTCTTCAACTGATTAGATTATTTCATTGATGGGAGACTCGCCTTAGCTTATCACAGCTGTAATCAGCCATAGATGCAATTAGCTGACTGATGATTTAATACACCAGCCTTCTGGTTTATTAACCAGCCACAATATATCCTTGCAGCAACAGTAAGGCCAGTGCTTGCCTGACCAGACAACTAGGGATCATCACTTGGTCAAGTTGACACCAGAACCTAACCATCAGAATCCACCCCTTGTCAACTTAGCAGCTATACACATCACCTTAAAACATGCTTAATTTCAAAACAGAACACAATAACAGACATATGTTTTACCTAACAATACTCAACTGTCTGCCTACATCTCTCCAGAATAGGGTGCAAGTCTTTAGGTAACATTAATTCTAAATTTTCATATTTTATGACTTAAATACTATAACATAAACAATAGAACTTATGTCACATGATAAGAGGAAAACAAGATATTTGCTTATGTACAAATGCAAACATATTCATAACAAAACAGGGAGGAGATATTCATAAAATCACAGTGCTCATTTCTGTAACTGGTCAAATGGCATGGTCATTGTTCATATTTATCACTACTTTATTCTACTACCCATTCCATGTTCTCTTTACACTCACCAACCCAATTCAGCTGGCCATGGTTCTTTGCCAGTGGAGTGACCCAAACCTTCATTCCTGAAGTTTCTGGGCCATTGGTAGTCCTGTGTGGACTGGGTTGTTGCAGTTTCCATTGACTTTAATCACAAGGCACGGTAGTACTAAAAGATGCCCTAGGGGATCTCTCCTGTATTCCAAGAAAACTCTCCTTTACCTCCATTGTGTAGTTGTAGTCCTATTTCCCCTTGATAGTCAGGATCAATCACCTGAGAAAGAACAGTAATCACTTTTCATGCCTGTTGATTCAGTGGCATGAGAAGCCCACAGTGGTCAGGTTGCAGTCTTAACTTCCAGGTTAATGAATCATTGTTGTGTCTCCTGTTAGAAGCACTCCTCCTTTTGGAACTAAGACCTGTAGACCAGCAGAGCTTATGGTTTCAGGGACAGGAAGCAAATATTTTCCAGTGGATAGTGAGGGCTGATAGTGAGGCTTAGTGAGGGCATTCCCATTTCCACCACTGGACCCATGAATTCTGGCTTTGGGAGAAGCAGCCTCATACAAGTGAATGCTGATCCAGAGCATACACAGCCTCCTGGAGAACACTCTCCCAGCCCTGCAAGGTGTCGCTACCTAGTTATCACTGTAACTGGGTCTTCAAAAGGCCATTCCACCATTCTATCAATGCAGCTGCTTCTCAGTGATGGGGAACACGTTAAGACCAGAGAATTCCATGAGTATCTATCCATTCCCACACTTCATTTGCTGTGAAGGGGTTCCTTAATCACTTCCAAGTGTGGAATATCATGAAAGTGGGTAAAGCGTTTCATAAGTTGATGTATGGTAGTTTTTGTAGAAGCATTGCATGCAGGGAATGCAAACCCATATCCACTGTATGTGTCTATTCCACTTAGAACAAATCGCTGCCCCTTCCATGAAGGAAATGGTCCAATGTAATAAGCCTGCCACCAGTAGCAGGCTGATCACCTTGGGAAATGGTGCCATATCAGGGACTGAGTGTAGGACTCTGCTGCTGGCAGATTGGGCACTCTGCAGTGTCCAGAGCCAGGTCAGCCTTGGTAAGCAGAAGTCCATGTTGCTGAGCTCATGTGTAACCTCAATCCCTACCACCTTCCCACTTTGTTCATGAGCCAATTGGGCAAGGCAGGAGTAATGAGGAAAGTGGATGACTTGCATGCACAAGACGGGTCTTCTTATTCACTTGATTATTAAAATATTCCCTGCTGAAGTCACCCTCTGGTGAGCATTCGCATGGGATATAAATATCTTCAAGTTCTTTGCCCACTCAGAAAGGTCTATCCACATACCTCTTCCCCAGACCTCTTTGTCACCAATTTTCCAATCATGCTTCTTCCAAGTCCCTGACCATCTAGCCAAAATATTAGCAACAGCCCATGAGTCAGTATACAAATGTACCTCTAACCATTTCTCCTCCCAAGCAAAATGAACAACAAGTTGCACTGCTTGAAGTTCTGCCCACTGGGAAGATTTCCCTCACCACTGTCCTTTAAGGACATCCCAGAAGGGAGTTGTAGTGCTGCAGTTGTCCACTTCTGGGTGGTCCCTGCATATCATACAGAATCATCTCTAAACTAGGCCTGAGTTTTCTCTTCCTTAATCAACTGACTCTAGGGGACTCCCCAGGAGGCTATAGCTTGGCTAGGAGGGGGCTTTGTAGGAAAGAGGAGGAGGGGAGGGGTCAGAGGAGGGCTGAAACTGGGATGGAATCTGGAGATGGGAAGGGAAGAGGGGAAGGGTGAGTGTTATTTTCTGGTTACAGCAGCAGCTTGGTTGGGAGGAGCTGCGTAGGGAGCTGGGGGAGAGGAGTTAAGGGGAAGGTCTTTGGTGGGATTAAAGTAAGAGTTGCGGGGGGCGGGGGGAGAAGGATTTGATAAGTGAAACAATTTTGGCAGAGAGGGGGAGGGGGTATTGGTGAGGAAGACCAGGAAGAAAAAGAAGTGGGCTTAGAGGAAATTGAGGAGTACTGTGGGGACAGGGGGTATCTTGTGGTCAGGAAGGTGGAAGTTTGTAGAGGACTCTGTAGGGTATTCTTCTGATTTCCTAGGAGAAGGGGAGGTGAGAGGAGGACATTATGGAGGAGCAACATTTGGTAGGCCATACAGGATTGGCAAAGGGAAGGACAGTTATAGAGGAAAAAACCTGAATGTAAGGTACCTGAGACCATTTGCCATTGCACTGTATGAAGTCCTTGAGGTCTCAGAGGATTTGAATGTCAAAAGTACCATGTTTAGGCCATTGGTTGTTATTGTTTAATTTATACTGTAGCCAAATTGATGGGGAGAAAAAATGATTTTTTTAATTTGTCGGATATCGCCCCCCCCAATAGAGAGTTTTAAGATTATAGAGAAGCACCCTAAAGGGGTGTCCTTAGGGGAACAGAATGAGTGCTGCCTATGGGTGTATGTCTTAGAGACCTGGGGAGTGGAGAGAAAAGAAAGAAACAGGTATGAAGAGGTGACTGGATCCTCCAGGGAGGAACCAAGACTCCCCTTAGAAATGGATGAGTCTAGGAACCTCAGACAGGGGGTTGAAGGTGGGAGAGACAGATGTCCCTAGGTCCCTCATCTTCAACCTAAGGAAAACAGGTAACTGATTCTGGGACTAGGCATGTCTAGAGCCCCTGGAAGGCAAGGCTAGGGGACAGTTCACCACTGCCAGAGAGGGTCACAGACCTAGTGCTAGGATTTTTAGGAAATGGAATGGCTAGGGGACAGTTCCCCTTCAGAAACAGAATAGCTAGGGAACAGTTTCCCTCCAGAAAGTTCCAAGACTCACCCAGTTGCAGAATTAGTGTCCAGTTAAGTTGTTTGCTTTGTTGGCAATGGCGAAGTGGAGGCTCCCCAATGATCAGTTTGTTTCAATGAAGCCTCCTGGGTTCCAGCACCAAACTGTTAGGTTTGAAAAGGGCCCAGAGACAAAATGATCACAGACAAAAGGATTTACTCAGGCACCATCATGGTGGAGGTCTGAAGTCAGACTTCAGCCCGCTAGGGAGAATAATGGAGTATCTTTTATATTTGAGGGACTAGCAGGGTGATAAGTAATGTGAGGGTTTGAGAGGTGCCAAACAGGAAAGGACCTTGAGCCCTTGGCCCAGGGGGAGGGAGGGAGCCTGTTTGAACAGGAGAAGACCTTGAGCTGTTGGCTGAGGTGGGGATGGAGTGCAGATTGGGATGTGGATGGAAGAGTCTGTTTTGATATGGCACAGGTGTCGGTGGGGGATGGCTTCTGTTATTTTTGCCCTTTGTTCAGGGTTCAAGCCTATCATTCTAACATATACCTCACTGCAACATTAAAAATCACGCCCATAATCATATTAAGCTGCCATTTTTCTTAGATATGTCCAATGACCAAGTATATAAGCTGTCTGTAAGAATAAAATTAAATTTAGTTTTCACACAAAATGGTGCAGAATGGGGGAAAATGAAACTCACTAAATAAACAAAGACTGCAAAACCAGCCCAGACTGGTTCCATGGGTAAGAGGCTGGTGGGGCAAGGGGGCCTCTGATGTAAGCTTGGGGGTCAGCACCATTTCTTTATATGGGAAAAATTGTGAGTTTGGCCTCCTGGATAAGCTGTAACCTCTGTAATACCCCAGCCAATGCAGAAACAGGGGAGGGATTTGTGTGTTAGGCTTAGGGTATAAATTTTGCTGCCTCCTATTGTTTGGCCTGTCAACCACCATATTTTGGCTGTGCACCTGTTCTTGTAAGATTGTTAATAAATTATTTTCTTTTCCACAACTGGGTAAGCATTTATTCTCTTTAAGATATGGCTTTCTTCTGATACTGCACATGCTCCATAATTAGATTATCTTTAACTGTCAGGGAATCTCTCTGGTTGGTTAAGGCCCCTTTGTCTAGGTTAATTTAAGGGGCCCCTTATCAAACTGCATTATTCATTCATCATATATGGCAATACCCTAGACAGAACCAATGCCTCTGTAAATCCTAGTTTCTGCCCTGTCAGTAACTGCCGAGCTTAACTGAAACCCACCAATGAAGAGCCGTAAACCTCCTGTTTGACCCCCACTTCTTTTTTTTTTGTTTTAACGTTAGCAGGCCTGAGGCTGCTAACCTTGTTTATATATTTTTTCATTCTTTTTTTTCATCACATAGTTGTATATTCATTGTGATGATCATTTCTTAGACCATTTGCATCAATTCAGAGAAAGAAATAAAAAGAAAACAAAAAAATTCATACATACCATACCCCTTACCCCTCCCTTTCATTGATCACTAGCATTTCAATCTACTAAATTTATTTAAACATTTGCTCCCCCTGTTATTTATTTATTTTTAATCCATATGTTTTACTCATCTGTCCATAAGTTAGATAAAAGAAGCATAGGACACGCGGTTTTCACAATCACACAGTCACATTGTGAAAGCTATATCATTATATAATCATCTTCAAGAAACATGGCTACTGGAACACAGCTCTACATTTTCAGGCGGTTTCCTCCAGCCTCTCTGTTTTGCCTTAACTAAAAAGGTGATATCTATTTAGTACATAAGAATAACCTCCAGGATAACTGCTTGACTCTGTTTGGAATCTCTCAACCATTGACACTTTATTTTGTCTCATTTCTCTCTTCCCCCTTTTGGTCGAGAAGGTTTTCTCAATCCTTTGATGCTGAGTCCCAGCTCATTCTAGGATTTCTGTCCCATGTTGCCAGGAAGGTCCACATCCCTGGGAGTCATAGAGAGGGGGAGGGCAGTAAGTTTGCTTGTTGAGTTGGCTGAGAGAGAGAGGCCACATCTGAGCACCAAAAGAGGTTCTCTTAGGGGTGACTCTTAGGCCTAATTTTAAGTAGGCTTAGCCTATCTTTGTGGGGTTAAGTTTCATATGAACAGACCCCAAGATTGGGTGATCCCCACTTTTTAAAGTGGCCAATGGGAAACTGCCAATTCCCTGCACCCACCAAAACCCTCAGTTCTTCTGCTATAAAAGATCTTTCCTTGTCCTCCCCAAAGGGGGCTGGAGGTCAGACCGCCTCCCCGGAGCCTCTCAATAAATTTCCTGCCTGCAATTGTCAGTCTCCGTGTCCTGGTTTATGTACCAGTTTCCTAATATTAACCTCATCATCTCAAATCACTGTATTCATAAGCCCACCTTTGTCAAGATGCCATAAAATTCTCAAAAGCTCTCCAGTTAGGGGAGACCAATCTGAGACCTCCAGGCCTTCTGATCTCTTTGCAGCACAGTTTGCAATAAAAACTCCTTCTCTCTTTGAACCCCCAGAGCCATAGATTAGCAATGTGCATCAGACAGCAAGCCCATCCCGGCAACAAAATCCTCCTGCTTGTTCTGTTAGTTTTAAAAATAATGTGTCAAATGGGACAGAAGTGTGGTCCTGCGTAAAAAAAAAATTAAATTTTTAAAAAATTTTACTTATGAGTCTACTTGTTGAGTCAGAGGGTCAATGTATTTTGTTTTGACAAATATCATCCATGACTCTATCAAGAAGTATCTCCCATGGCAGTGTGGGATGTATCATTATCACATCTTTGTGACAATATTACCAATAATAATATACAATAAAAATAATGGCAGCATTACTTCTTATGTACTTAGCACTCTGTTCCAGCTCCAGCGCCAAATATTTTTTAGTTACCTCCCCTGAGGTAGATATTTTTATTTGTCTCATGTACCTGTTACCGGACAAAGGCTGTGGATTCTTCTGCTTGACTTGCTCAGTAACCAATTCCTGGAACACTGGGGTTTCAAAGAAAGAAAGAGTTTATTACTAAGCACATAGTAGGAGAGCAGATAGCCTAATGGCGCAAAATCTGTCTCCTTGAACTGCAGTAATTCTGGTAGTTTTATTAGAGAAAAGGTGGGCAGGGTTTAGGATAATGAGCACCAGGACCCCAGATGATATAATTAGAGGCGCTCTGATTATTGAGTATGTGCAGATTGATAAAATGCTTAGTCACAGACCATATGAAAGAAAACGGTGGAATGAGGTATAGGTGACTTGTAGGTTAAAGTAGAAGCTACTGCGCATGTGAGGTGGGCCCAATTTGGTTACATCATCTTGGTCACAAAGATAATTTGGGACTTAGGGTGGGTTAGTTCTGGGCAGCCCCAAGACCCTTCATTAACACTAAGGGCAATCTTTAGTGATTACAAGACTTTAAAGTTGAAAAAACTGGATAACCAGGTATAGATGAAGGTGAGTCGCAAGCTTTTTGCAATCACAGGGGCAGAAGATAAGCCTATACAACCATTATCAGAGATCAAGGCAGCTGGATTACAATTCAGAGATTTCAAGTACTTCCATGTTTACTCCCATATGCCAGAAAGCAAAAAAGAGTATTATATAAGGATTCAGTAATCAAAGTCATCCTTAAATTCTGATTTCTTGGTTACATATTCATTGGAATTCAAAGAGTACCGTTTCTCAAAATCGTTGGAGCATCAAATCCTCTATTACAGTGCTGGGGCCTTACAACAGAGTAGCAGATTCAGTAGGCCTGAGGTAGAGACTGGAAGCTGCAGTTCTAACAAATTCCCAGGTGATGCTAATTTTGTCTGTGGTTTGGAAACTGCTGTTTAGGGGAACACAATCTACTTTGTAAAGTCCCTCGAATAAAGGACTGTTCATATTTCACTGTAAATCTCAATCCCCAAGGGTCAGAGTTGTGAAGCGCTCAGACAGGGTCATACAAGGAAGATCAAACACTGTTATAGACTTTTGAAGAGGAGGCATTGCCCCAAGTGGTTACGGAAACCTGAGTGTGTCTTCATGAGCAGAAGCGAACCCAAGCCCAGATCTTCCGAACTTTTAAGGCGTCATTTCACTAAAAGTAGGCAGTGCTCCATTTGTTTCACTCGGATGCAGATTAGAAACCACATTACCCTGAACGCAGAAGCTCCAGTGTGGCCGGTGTTGGTTTGGGTGGGACTTCCGGCGCCGTGTCCTGGGGGCGATCCGATTGAGTCCCGTCAGTTTTTGCTGCTCCCCTGTTCTGTAGGGACTGCTTCTCCAGCGGCTCTTTGGCACCGAGTAGGCAAAGACAGTGAGAATACTAGGACCCACTGCTGAGCTTTCGTACGAGTCGCGATTACTCCCCACGTCCCTGAATGAGTTGTACAGCTGACTCTCTACAGGGCACCGCCCTCTGTCCCTGCGGCTCCTTAAGGCGGTACCCTGAAGTTTGTGCTCATTGTACACGGCGGAGATTGAGGCCCGAGCCATCCCACGAAGGGCTGGAGTGAAGGGTCGGCTGAGCTCGCTGGACCAACTTTGGTCGTCTCCTTCTCACGGCCCCGCTCCCCCCAAAGGGTCCCATGGCGGCGCCGGCGCTGGTGAGTGTAGGGTTCTGAAGACCCATACCCTCACGGATTCTCGCCGGCACTCTTCCGTTCACTCTGATAATAGGGATTTTGTTGTCCCAGGACTCTTCTCCTTTCCCCCTTGATGGCTTGGATGTAAAGGCCTTGTGAAGAGGAAGCAGGGGTAATCACTTTCAGCCCAGGGTCCAAAACAGGCCAGGGATTGTAAGGAGAAGTCCCCGCTTCTGACTCTAACCTTGAACTTTTGCCCCCTCACTGCCTTTGGCCTTCATTCATATCTAAAGTGGGAAGATTAAACGTTATCTCTGGGTTGAGAGGGCTGGAGAAGACAAGAGTCCTTCAGTGCTGTGCGACACAGACAGCGGCACACTGAATGCTGTTTCTGGGTCCAGCGATTCTCTTATGGGCTCGCCCCAGCACAATTCTGGCCCTCAGCCCTCCCTGTCTCAAGCTTTCTCAGCTGAAAGCTAGGAGAGGGGATGAGAGCCCCGGTGGCAAAGGTGAGGTGGTAAGCAGTATTTTATGGAATTGCTACTCCTCTGATAGGGGAAGAAAGCACCCGCCCAGGCTCAAAGATGGGTATGTCACTGGATTTATCTTTTCTGGTGCTGTTTATTACAAATTAGCTTGCCACTTACAGCAGTAAATCCCTTTTCCTGTTTAACACATTTACTTGCTTTTGAGCATATCTGCTGCAATACTCAGTAATGATACTGTGCAGGAGTATTGCATCTCTTTGGATGTGAATGCACAAAATACTCCTGGATTACTCTCTAGCATGTCACCCTGTTTACTCTTGTCAAGACTCCATCAGGACTTGTCTTATTTATTTTTCTTTCTGTGGCTAACTTCCTGACCTCATTCCAGCCCTCCTCAGAGAGGTCTTCCCTGGTTTTCACATCTAAAGTCTCCCCCAGTCTTTGCCATCTCTATGTT
>PVIY010039450.1:0-23091 GCA_004026745.1 Myrmecophaga tridactyla
AAAAAAAAAAAAGAAGTCGAGAGAGAGAGAGAGAGAAGATAGCAGCAAGAGATGCTTCTGGATGTGAGAAAGGATCTTTGCCCTTTTGTTTTTTAAGATAAGATAAAACAAGCCTTTTTAAAAGCTAAGGAAAGCTGTTATTAAAAATAATGTCTAACTCTCATCCAATTCTTCCAGTGGGCTAGAAACTATGCTACAATCTTTAGGTAATTTTATTGTCTCATACAATCTTCATATGGACATATGAAGTTGAGTCTATCATTACCCACAATTGACAGATGAGGAAACGGACTCTTCAGTTAAGAGGCTTGCATATAATTGAGTAAGTGAGGGAATCAGAAATCAAACTTATGTCTTAAGGACTTCAGAGCCCAAGCTCTTAATTTCTGCCTATATGCTTACTATATTTCACTTCTATATATTTATCATTAAAAGAGTAGGTTGAAGGTATACGCGAGAGGGGAAATAATTAGTGGATCACATTCTCAAGGTAAATGAAAGGAATTAGCTTTAAGCAAGGGAAGGTGTTGGAAACCAGATTTTAAAATGAAAATAGCTCTATAAAATGATCAAGTCTAGTACTATATTTTGGGGATATATTTCTAAGAACCAAATAGTAGACAATTCTAATGCAGGGCAATTTGAAAATATGTATTTGATATTCTTTCAATTAGAACAACAATTCTACTTCTAGGAATTTATTCTGCAAATATACTTATATACATACAAAATGATGTATGTACATTTTTTGCCATATTATTTCTAATAGACTGGAATCAACTGAAATGTCCATGAACAAGGTATTGACCTAACAAATTATGATATATTGATAAATATAATTCTATGTACTATATAAAAGAATGGCATGGAAATTTCTCCAGGTGAAATAAATCAACAGAGTGTAACATCTAACACATTGTATCATATATATATATATATATATATGTTTGATTTTTAAACAATACAAATGCAATAGTTCATTAAAATTAAAATTTATAATGTACCAGTTTTGCAGCTCAATTCTGATACTTTTCCCCCTGACTTTGTCTGAAAAATCTTAATCCACCATCATGTTTGAAACCGCTGTTCAACATTTGCCATCACCACTCCAATTGTGAAGATAGCCCTGTGAAGAAAGGAACAACAACAACAAACCTATATGGGCAGCAGGAGGATGGCATAGGTTGCTCATTCTCCCACATCTACACCTACCACCAATGCATGGTCTGCCCCAAAATGAGAAATGGTGCATCACTAATTATATGTGGCTACTATGTGTAAAGAACAAGTTTCCTCTGGGGCCGAAAAGGAAGAAGGCCACCTGACGTTTAATATTCTAAAATCTTGACTAGAAGACAGATATGGTCAAAGGTCAGAGTGTGGCCAAGGTGCCAGGTAATGGCCACAACAAATTAAAATGTGGCAATTGCTGCCAAAAAGCTTCCCCCAAAAGTATCAAGGGAAAATGCTGTGAAAAGACCATTAAAAAGTTTCTGAAAGCCACAAAATCAGTTGAGGACAATAAAATAGTTGTCAAAAATGGACAACATCAAGAAATAAGAAAAGAGAAGCCAAGAGTCACTTAGGAAGCAATTATCTGATAACACAAAGCTCAGAACCCTGGAAGGACTAACCTTCATGCACATATTAAATATCAAATGACTGGATATGGCTTGGTGGATTGTAGTTGCCAAAAGTTATTTGTATCTCAAAAAGGAGTTAACTTTTCAAACAAAGAAATGTTTTAACTCATTCAACAAAATAGTTACTGAGTTCTACCCTGGGGATAAGATGGTGAACAAAACAGAAGCCTTTGCTGCTTTTATGGAGTATAGGGTCTAGAGGTAAAGCCAAATAATCTAACAATGCTATCGTGTAATTGCAAATTGAGGTAGATAACTGCTCCAAATGGAAGAAAAAATGGATCTGTTTCATTTTGTGAGAGTTTCTCACAAAGATCTTGGTCAAGGAAGCATCCCCAAAGGAATAATAATTGAACAGAGGTCTGTAGGATGAGTTGGGTTGGATGGCCTGAGACTTAAAATGAAAAAGGACTTTTACAGAGGGTTGTGGAACTGACAGTGGTAAGCAAAGAGGTCCCAAGCCCTTCTGACTTTCAGAGAGGTGAGTCATGAGACAATAAAAAGCTGCCATTTTGGGAGGGCTGTAGGAAATTCACTGTCCTCAAGGTAAAATTGGGTTTTACTTACAGAAGGAGGGGCCAGAAACTATCAAAGAGTGGACTCACTGATGATGGAGTAGAAGTTTCGGAGGGCACAATGGAACATTTAGGAGATTAGAGAGGTTTGTGTTAAAGACAAGGAATTATAGAAGCATTATGAAGATAATGGAGAGGTAGAGGGCAATCAGCCAGGAGTACTTACACTTTGGTCTCTGATTGATAAAAATGGGGATGAGAAGCAGGATGGTTTCAATTTCAAATGGCTTTCTAAGAAAGTCCAAAGGACCTAGACCTAGTCTAGAGCAACTTCAGGTTCCATGGGAATAGTCTCTGCTCTCCCAGCCAGAGCTGGGATCAAATACTGGCTCTACCCTTCACGAGATTTGTGCCTTTGGACCAACCACAGAACCCCTCAGCTTCTTAATTTCTAAAATGAGTATAGAGATAACACTTGGTTGAAAAATCATGTGAGGTTTGTCTCAGCAAATTGTGTGACATTTCCTATCCTCTACTTCCTGATTTTGAAACCATCATATTAATGACTAGTAAGGGATAGCAACAACAATTCACGGAGATCTTGTTTATGAAAGCAATTTGAAAATATATAAAAGTAATGCTAATCTTCCCTAGTTATACTGAGCCAGGACTGTGTTCTGTGGCTGAGTCCAGTGGCATTATAAGAGAATGCATGAAGAAAGCATTCCCTACTTACTCCTGCTACTGTTTGAGGAAAGCAACCCCGATTCCAGTCTACATTTCTCCTCTCCCCAAGCCTGAGAATATCCTGTTTGCCAATTTATCTTCCTTTAATTCACCTCATCCTAGGAAGTGGCCATCTCATCTAGATATTTTCCGGATGGCCCCAATAGTCTGTTCTAGTTTGCTAGCTGCCGGAATGCAATATACCAGAAACAGAATGGCTTTTAAAAAGGAGAATTTAATCAGATGCTAGTTTACAGTTCCAAGGCTGAAAAAATGTCCCAATTAAAACAAGTCTATGGAAATGTCCAATCTAAGTCATCCAGGGAAAGATACCTTGGTTCAAAAAGGCCGATGAAGTTCAGGGTTTCTCTCTCAACCGAGAAGGCACATGGCGAACACAGTCAGAGTTTCTCTCTCATCTGGAAAGGCACATGGTAAACACGGTCAGGGTTCCTCTCTCACCTGGAAGGGCACATGGTGAACACGGCATCATCTGCTAGCTTCTTCTCCTGGCTTCCTGTTTCATGAAGATCCCCGGGAGGCATTTTCCTTCTTTATCTCCAAAGGTCTCTGGCTGGTGGACTCTGCTTCTCCTGGCTATGTCATTCTGTTCTGCTCTCTGAATCTCTTTCATTCTCCAAAATGTTTCCTCTTTTATAGGACTCCAGAAACTTATCAAGATCCGCCCAAATGGGTGGAGAAATGTTGTCGCCTGATCCAGTTTAACATCCACTCTTGATTGAATCACATCTCTGGGAAGATTATCTGATTACAGTTTCAAACTACATTATTGAATAGGGATTATTCTGCCTTCATGATATGGGATTTAAATTAAAACATGGCCTTATCTAGGGGACATACATCCTTTCTCAACCAGCACACAGTCCTTACCCACTTGGAGTTTACTCAGACTTCATGTCAAGTCAGGGCCCTATTTTATTCCCCAGAAATTCTGGATGTTTTACATTGATCTTGCAAAGCCTTCTTCAACTTTTGGGTTGGTCTCAGGAAAATCCATCTCTGTTCCACTGTTGCTTTCTTTCTTCTCTGGTTTAGAAGAAAAAGTAATGAATTAGTCAAGATTCAAACTCAAGAAAATTTTATTAAATGTTTGCCATGTGCTATATACTGTATTAGCCCTTTCATGCACAATTTCTTATTTATCTCTCAAAACTGAGTCTAATCTGCATTCAGCTCTTTCACTTCTTAGTTGTGTGCATTTGTACAAGTCACTTGATCAAACTTTCTGGGGAATTTTCAATGCTATTAATCTTTTCAATAACCAACTCATAATACAGTTGATTTTTCTCTGTTGGCTATTGATTTCCTGTTTCATTAATTTCTGCCTATATATTTTTTTACTTTTACTGTATTAGGGTTTAATTTCTTCTCTTTTTCTTGCTGCTTGGGGTAGATGCTTTGATAATCAATTTTCTTCTTTTCTAATACTTTCTTTTAAAGCTGAAAAAAATTATTCTAAGCACCATTTTAATTGCAAGCTACAGATTTTGATGTTATATTTGATGTTTGCATGTATTTTGATAATTTGTACATTATCCGATTAAAAATATTTATTGATTCTGTTGTAATTTCTTCATTGGCTCATGGATTATTGCAAAATATACTCCCTAATTACCTAATCAGGATTTCCTAGTTTCCTTATTATTGGTGTCTTTAGCTTAATTCTGTCATGATCAAAAGACATACTCTGTATGATGTAAATTACTTGAAATTTGTTGAGACCTACTTTACGGCTCAGTGTAAGGTCTATTTGGTAAATGCTCCAACTGGACTTGAAAAAAATGTGCAACACAGAATACCCTGTGCCTGTTAAGTTTGTGGTTCATGATATGCAAATTTTTGTATCTTCACTGATTTTTTTCTGCCATTTTAATCTGTTACTGAAAGAGGTATATTACAATCTCCAAATATGATTACAAATTAGCTATACCTTTTTACTTCTGTGAGTTTTTGTTTTACATATTTTGAGGCTATATTTTAATTTTAGGATTACTACATATTCCTATTAAAAACTGGACATAACTATCATGAAATATTCCTTACATATTCAATATTTCTTGCCTTAAAATCCTCTATTAGCACTTCAAATCACATTCTCCACCTAGAAGCAACATTGTTGAAAGTTTGATATATATATCCTTCTAGACCTTTCTCTATAAGTTTACAGGCATATATGTTTACATATACAATGTATAGTTTGTGTGAGTATGCGGTAAAAGATGAATAGTATCAAAAGTACTATTCTGCAATTTTCTTTCCTGCATTCATATATCTTGAGAGGATTTTGTACATGTCAATACCCATTGGATCCCTGTCCATCCTTCCCAGAAAGGATATTCTGTGTCTATTTAGAAAATAGTACTTCAAAGACAATTCACTGGAGAAAGGATACTCTTTTCAACAAATAGTGTTAGAAAAGTTGGATGTCCATATGCAAAAAAAAAAAACTTTATACCTCTCACAGAAATGAACTCAAAATAGACCATAGTCTCTCTCTCTCTCAGCCAACACGACAAGCAAACTCACCACCCTCCCCCTGTCTATGTGGGACATGACTCCTGGGGTGTGGATCTTCCTGGCAACGTGGGACAGAAATGAGCTGCAACTCAGCACCAAGGGATTGAGAAAAACTTCTCGACCAAAAGGGGAAAGAGAGAAATGAGACAAAATAAAGTGTCAATGACTGAGAGATTGCAAACAGAATCGAGAGGTTATTCTGGAGGTTATTCTTATGCATTAAATAGATATAATCTTTTTTAGTTAAGGCATAACAGAGAGCCTGGAGGAAACTGCCTGAAAATGTAGAGCTGTGTTCCAGTAGCCATGTTTCTTGATGATGATTGAACAGTGATATAGCTTTCACAATGTTACTGTGTGATTGTGAAAACCTTGTGTCTGATGCTTCTTTTATCTACCATATCAACAGAAGAGTAGAACATATGGAATAAAAATAATAGGGGGAACAAATGTTAAAATAAATTTAATTTGAAATGCTAGTGATAAATGAAAGCAAGGAGTAAGGGGTATGGTATGTATAATCTTTTTTTTCTCTGTTATCGTTTTATTTCTTTTTCTATTATCTTTTTATTTCTTTTTCTAAATCGATGCAAATGTTCTTAGAAATGATGAATATGCAACTTTGTGATGATATTAAGAATTACTGATTATATATGTAGAATGGAATGATACCTTGATGTTTTGTTTGTTTGTTGTTAATTTTTTTAATTAATAAAAAAAGCAAAAAAAAAACATGATCCATGAAAGAAAATATGTTAAGTTGGATTTTATTAAAATTAAAATCTTATGCCTGTGAAAGACTTTGGTAAATGATTGAGAAGACATGGCACATACTTGGAGACAATACTTGCAAAATACATCTGACAAAGGAATTGTATCCAAAATATACAGATAACTCCTTAATTTAGCAATGAGAAAACAAACAACCCAATAAAAAATAGGCAGAACATCTGAACACATACCTCGTCAAAGAAGATATAAAGAAGGGAAAGCAGATGAAAAGATGCCCAACAACATTTGTCATTAGGGAATTGCAAATTAAAACTATAATGAGATACACACCTAAATGGAATGGCTAAAAATCCAAAGCACTGACAATACCAATTGGTGGCAAGGATACAGAGAGTGTGAACCCTCCTTCGTTACTGGCAGAAATGCAAAATAGTACAGCCATTTTAGAAGACAGTTTAGCAGTTTCATAGAAAACTAAGCACAGTCTTACTGTACAATTCAGCAATCACACTTTTAATTATTTATGCAGTTGTGTGAAAACTTATATATATATATACAAAACTGCACAGAATGTTTATAGCAGCTTTATTTATAATTGCCAAAAACTAGAAACAACCAAGATTTCCTTTGATAGCTTGATGGATAAACAAACTATGGTACACTCATATGTTCATCAATAAAAATAAACATGCTATCCCACACTCAAAAGGACAAATATTGCATGATGTCACTATATGAAATAATGTGAATAAGGAACTCATAGAGTCAGACTCTAAAATATTGGTTACCAGAGGCTTGTGTGGGGGTAGAGAATGAGGAGTTAAGGCTTAATTTTATACAGAATTTTTATTTAGGTTGATTATAAAGTTTTGAAAATGGATAGTGGTAATGGTAACACATGATTATAAGTGCAATTAATAACACTAAATTATATATGTAAAGGTGGTTAAAAGAGGAAATTTTAGGTCATATATGTTACTAGAATAAAAATAGAAGATAAAACATAGGACTTTATAACACACGAACCCTATTGTAAACAATGGACTATAGTTAATAGTGTAAGTATAAAAATGTTGGAGAGGATGTGTAGAAATTGGAACACTTATCCACTGCTGATGAGAATGCAAGCTGGTACAGCCTCTGTGGAGGGCGGTTTGGCAGTTCCTAGGGAAGCTAAGTATAGAGTTGCCTTACGACCCAGCAATCCTTCTACTCGGGATATACCCAGATCTGAAAGATGGACCCAAACAGACGTTTGTGCACCAGTATTCATAGCAGCATTATTCACAATTGCTAAAAGATGGAAACAATCCAAGTGTCCGTCAACAGATGAATGGACAAACAAAATGTTGTATATGCATAGGATGGAATATTATCCATCAATCAGAAAGAATAAAGTCCTGAAGCATGCAGCAACATAGATGAACATTGAGAACATTATGTCAAGTGAAATAAATGAGACATAAAAGGATAAATACTGTATGATCTCATTGATATGAACTAATTATAATATGCAAACTCACAGACAAAAAAATAGAATATAGAATACCAGGATGGGGAGCTGTGTTTAATATGTGCAGAATGTTTAACTAAGTTGTACTGAAATATTTGGAAATGGATAGAGGTGACGGTAGCGTGTTATTGTGAGGATAACTACCGGTGCTGAATGGTGTGTGAATGTGGTAGAAAGGGGAAGTTTAGTGTGATGTATGTAACGAGAAGGAAAATTGGAGGTTAAACATGGGAATGTTATACACATTCACTGTTATACACCAGTGATCTTCTGGTGAACAATGTCTGTGATTAACTGTACAAATAAAAAAAGTTCTTTCATGAACTAGAACAAATGTATGACACTATTACAAGGAAATAACAATAAAGAAGTATATGGGGAAAATATTCCTATTGCAAACCATGGATTACAGTTAACAGTAATATTTTAATTTTCTTTATCAACAGTAACAAATGCACCATACAATAGTATGGGTCAATAATGGAGGTGGGGGTGAGATAAAGGGTATGAGGATAAGGAGTAAGGACTTGATTTCTTTTTTATTTTTCCTGGTTCTTTTTTATTTTTACTTGTAAAGTAACTGGTAATAGCCATATTAACCTCTGAATCTTTTCAAGCATGACTAGACGTTTTTTATTTTGAGAGGAATTAAGAACGGAAAAAAAGCAGTTGTCTGTATGCAGATCAAATGGTGAGAAATCAGGTCTCACCAGGAAGTGATTCTGTACAGAAATCATCAATCTGCTAGAATGGCTTCTAACTTTTCTGTTATTAAAATGAAAAGTATTCATAGACTCACTAAACACTACACAGGCAGAAAACATTAATCTTTAACTGATTAAAAGCCAACAGAGAGGGGAGAGGCTAAAGGCACAGGCATTTGGTAGCCAGGGTTTGATCTTTGCACAGGCTCTGAGTCTGGCTTTTTTCCTCATGAGGAGGACTGAGATGACAATGGAAACTGTGAGTTAGAGGAGGAAATGCAGAACACACTGTCAGAATGCAAGACAGTTTTAGATATTTCTGCAGACCAATATGGGCAGGATAAGACCAGAATCTAACAAAAGCCAAGATTATTGGCTAGCAAATTTGTGTATCCTGTGCCAGGATTGCAGAAAGCTAAATCCAGTTTTACTTTATTCTCAGTGCAGGTTTTGGAATTAATCATTTAAGAATGACTTAGACAGGAACTTCTGTTTCCGGAAAGTGTAGGCTAGGTAGCTTGAAGCAATCCTCCTTTAAAAAGCAACTAAAATTTGGAATAAAATATTTCTTTAAATCTTTTTAAATTTATTCAAGAGCCAACAAGATAGTAAGGAGTTACCAAAGCAAAAACTGAAGGGAAAGTAGGAATCCAGAGAGGTAAGCAACCACAGAAGCTGATTTTCCCCTGAGTGCATTTACTGACCAAAATTAATTCACTTTTGTCTTAATGGCCTGGCAAAGTAAAAGGAATAGAAATCAAAGCCTAAGCCTGCCCAAGGTGGGGCTAGATGACTTTCTCATTAAACGGGGAACCCAAAGAGCTGCACCCTTGGGCTAAGGGAAGACTAGAAGTAAATTAACCCATGCAGACATTTGTAGCCCAAGTCCTTATTGCCTGAGTGGATCATGGAACCTTAAATCATAAACTTGGTTTAAGATATTCTTGGTCCAAAAGTGTCCACTGGTGCCTCAAAGAACAAATATAAATCTTCCCTGTAGATAAGTACCTTCATATGGCCTCGAATTATTTATACAAATAATTTTTCGAGAATAATAATTAGTTCACAAAGATAAGCAAGCATGCAGGTAAAAAAGATCCCCTGTGCAAAAGTCAGTAAAAATTATATACAATAGAAACAGACTCACAAAGATTTTAGATATTAAAAACTGACACACATACATTCGATATTATTCTAGGATTTAATTACAAAAATGTCTTATAGGAATATTGCATGTGAGAATTCCAAACTGAAAACAAACCCAAATGCACATCAACAATATAGAAAGGATAAATATGTTTTGGTATATTCATACAATGGTAGTCTATCCAACAGTGAAATCAATATGAACACATCTCAAAAAATACAACATTGAGCAAAAGAAACAAGACACATGCAGCATGAATCTATTCATATAAAGATAAAATGAAGCAAATGAAACGATCTTTTTAGGGATGCATATAGAAGCAGAAAACTACAAAGAGAAACAAAGGAGTGACTATTACAATGATCAATACAGAGGAATGGGAGGGCTTGTGGTCAGGAAAAGACATTTTGGAGACTTCTGGAGTTTGAAATATTTATTGACCTAGTTGTTTGGAGCATGGATGTTTGCTTTGTAATTATTCATTAAGCTGAATGTCTTTTATGCATTTTTGTATCCATGTTATGTTTCACAATTAAAAATCAAAGAAATAAGAACTCATCCAGCTGAGGAGGTTAAAATACCTAAGTACTTGTACCCAGGCTGATATTTGTTTCAATTTCTCATAAAGCTTTCATTGAAACAATAATGGACAAGTGCTGCAATGTTTCTATGTAATTTGCTTGTAGAATCCTTTATTAACAATTTTACATTTAATTTTAAATGAGTACACCTCTCCTTCATATTTAGTGCTGCTATCTTGACACCAACCCCAATGCTATTTCCTTCCCCTAGATGCCTAACATTATCATCTATGTGTCAATTACTCAGCATGTAGTTCACACCTGTGCTTGACTGCAATGCACTGGCACTTGTTGTCTGCATAAACTTTGAAAAAATTCATACCTTGTCTCCCCAACCAGATTGTACATGCCTTAAACATAGAGGATGTATCTTATTCTCGAAGTCGCCATAGATTGAGTTCTGTTGAAGCTGATTCCACAGTATTCAACTGGCAGTGGAATTTTATTACAATGAGTGCATATATAAAGATCATTTCTCCATCCTGCAGATGTTGGGGTGACTCACTGGCCAGATTTGTTTCTTGGGCAAGAGTCCCAGAAAAGGCTTTTTCAAGAGCTGGGGGAGGTGCTTTAGGGCTTAGGGAAAAAAGTGTGATTTAGTATAAGGAAACCAGGAATCAGAAAGCCATCAGAACCAAAGTAGGCTCTCTCTCTTACTCTGGACTACATTGCCATTTACCTTAGAGCATCATCCATAAATGTTTTATTCTCTCTTCAGAAACTAGTACTCATAAGTTCTCTGTGTACATGACTAAAGGTGATGCCTCATAGCTCCTCTATTTACACATTCCAACATTCCAAAGACATACAATATTGACTCTTTAGAGAAAAAAAGTACATATACATAGATACATATTTGTTGATTACAAAAGTAGTATATATTTATAACTAGAAAAAATTTAAGTATAAAATTTATGAAGTGAAAAGGGAAAAATGACTTAGTCCCATCCTCTAAAGTTAGCTGTTAACTGTTTTAAGTATACTCTTCCAGACCTTTTTTTGTATCTAAAATTTATATAGCTTATTTCAATAGGATAAGAATTACTGATATAACCTATAATTCCTTTTGAAATTCTCAGAGTTCTGAGAAGATGAGTGTGGGCATTAAGGATGAAGGGGAAAGGGCTGGGGTTTGGGAGGAGGGCAGGAAAGAAGCAGGGTGGTCAGCTAATGTCACTCCCTTGCTTTAATTCCCTCTGTGTTTCCTCCACTCGCTTCAGAATAAAATGCAGAATAAAATCCGCATTTCTTGATATTGATATTTGAAGAAACAAGTTTTTTCTTGTTTGAATTCAGGTGAATTGAGAGCTAGATTCTGAAATTTGATGGGTAGACGTCGAAATGTCATCTCAAGAGTGAACAAAGTTAAGGGGAGAATATGACTTGATTGTACAGTTAGTATCATCTCTGAACTACTCCCTCATTTACAGGCCCAGCTGGATACCTAAAGACATCCATTGTGGCAGGGTCTGCACCTATAAACGTTACAGCAGAGAGAGGAGCAGAATTAATGCTTTCTGGGTTATATGTCAGCTCTACTCATAGCAGTACTGTGCTTAAACATGGGCCACTAGGGCCCATGCCCTGGGCCTGTGCTTTATAGGTTCTGCCTACCCCACACCAGTTACATGATGCCCATGGACCAGGAGGCCCAAGGGCCAAGAGGAAGTGCCAGGTGAAGCCAACACCACCATACCCCTTCAGAAGCCTGAGACCCCAAGTCTCTTCCAGGTGCTAGCCAGGAACAGAACAAGGAGCTTAAACCAAGGGCAGGGCAAGTAGAGAGGGCTTTCCAGAAGTGGCTGGTGTAGGAGGTATAGTGAAGATAGTATGATTCAGAAAGTACAGAAAAAAGGAAACAAATTGAGGAAAGGAATGGAGGACTCAAAGTAAGTGCATTGAAGAGTAATTCAACTTAGCTAAAAGTGCAGCTTATATCAAGGAAAGAAATAGGAATCAATTTAGAAAATGAATATTCTGGTCTGACTGCAGAAATCCTGAAATGCAAGATAAGAGTGTAGACTTAATTTTGTAGTCAATGAGAGCCACTAGGCTATTTTAAGGGAAAAAAAAGGATCATAAATGAAGGTTTCCAGAATATGACTATATCAGCATTGTGTAAATTGAAAGAATGTGCCACTGATTTTAGTCTGGGTGACTTTGAAAACACTGGTGCCATTTACAAAAAGCAAAAAAAAAAAAAGGATGAGTTTGGAAGAGCAGTATTGCTATGAATGTTTTCATAGAATTGTTTTACATGGTATTGGTTCAGGAATAAACAAGTCAATCAATGAATAGAGAAGCAGACACATGAATGCATGTAAAGTTAGTGTGTTATAAAGATGGCATTTCAAATAGGTGGGGATATGAGAGACTGTTCAATAAATTGTGTTTGAATAATTGGCTATCCATTTATTTAAAAAATAAAATTAGATCTTGTATGAGATTTCTATTGCTGCATAACAATTCACTTCAATTTTTTTTTTAGACAACATATAGATGAATCCTGTTTTTTAATCCATTCTGCCAGTCTATGTCTTTTGATTGGGGAATTTAATCCATTAACATGTAATGTTATTACAGTAAAGGCACTACTGTCTTTTACCATTTTGTCTTTTGGATTTTATATGTCATATCTATTTTTTTCTCTTTTTACCTTTACTGATAGTCTTCATTTCTACACTCTCCTCCAGACCTCTCTCTCCTGCCTGTTTCTATCTGCCTATAGCGCTCTCTTTAGTATTTCTTACAGAGCCTGTCTCTTGGTCACAAATTTTCCCAGTGATTGTTTGTTTGAAAATATTTTAATCTTCTTTTTATTTTTTTTTTTGGGGGGGATGCATGGTTCCGGAATTGAACTCGGGTCTCCCACATGAAAGGCAAGCATTCTACTACTAAATCATCCTTGCACCCCCTCTTCATTTTTTTTTTTGCTTGGGCAAGCACCAGGAATTGAAGCCAGTCTCCAGCATGGCAAGCAAGAGCTCTGCCTGCTGAGCCACCATTGCCCACACTCCCCTTCATTTTTGAAGGGCAATTTTGCTAGATATAGAATTCTTGGTTAGCACTTTTTCTCTTTTAGAACCTTAAATTTATCACACCACTGCCTTCTTACTTCTGTGGTTTCTGCCAAGAAATCCACCCATAGTCTTAATGGGCTTCTTTTGTATGTGATGGATTGCTTTTCTCTTGATGCTTTCAAAAATCTCTCTTTCTCCTTAACATCTGACAATCTGGTTATTAAGTGTCTTGGAGTAAGTCTATTGGATCTATTCTGTTTGGGGTATACTGTACTTCTTGAATCTGTAATTTTATGTCTTTCATAAGAAATGGGAAATTTTCAGGGATAATTTCCTCCAATATTATTTCTCCTCCCTTTCCCTTCTCTTCTCCTTCTGGGACACCCACAACACATATGTTCATGTGCTTCATGTTGTCATTCAATTCCCTGAGGCCTTGCTCATATTTTCCCATTCTTTTCCCTATATTTTCTTTTGAATGTCATATTTCAGATGTTCAGTCCTCTAGTTCACTAATCTTTTCTTCTGCCTCTTCAAATCTATTGTTGTAGGTTTCCATTTTTTTTCATCTATTCTATTGTGCCTTTCATTCCCATAAGTTCTATGATTTGTTTTTTCAAAACTTCAAGTTCTTCTTTCTGTTCGCCCAATGTTTTCTTTTCTTTTGTGGTACATCTCTATATTTATTTAGGGTGCCTTTATTCTTCAATACACTTTGACAATTGTTATAGAGAAGTCTTCCACATTTTTTGTTGGATTTGTTCTTTTTTTTAATTTTATTTTTTATTTGTTCTTTTTTTAAAATTTTTTATTGATAAAGCCAAGCAACGTACAAGCATAAACATTCTTAACATATGAACATGCCATACCTGGGGTGCAATCAATGGCTCACAATATCATCAAATAGTTGTATATTTATCACCATGATCATTTCTTAGAGCATTTGCATCACTCCAGAAAAAGAAATTTTAAAAAAAAGAAGAAACTCATACATATCATACCCCTTACCCCTCCCTCTCATTGACCAGTAGTATTTCCCTCTACCCAATTTACTTTAACATTTGTTCCCCCATTATTTATTTATTTTAATCCATTTTTTTTTACTCAACTGTGCATACTGTAGAGGAGCATCAGAACAAGGTTTTCACAATCGCACAGTCACATTGCAAAGGCTATATCATCATACAATCATCTTCAAGAAATATGGCTACTGGGACACAGCGCTACAGTTTCAGTCACTTCTCTCTAGCCTCTCTAATACACCTTAAACTAAAAAGGGGATATATACATAATGCATAAGAATAACCGTACAGAATAACATCTCTCAGCCACTGACACTTTATTTTGTCTCATTTCTCTCTTCCCCCTTTCAGTCAAGAAGGTTTTCTCAATCCCTTGATGCTGAGTTCCAGCTCATTCTAGGATTTCTGTCCCATATTGCCAGTGATGTTTACATCCCTGGGAGGTATGCCCCACGTAGAGAGGGGGAGGGCAGTGAGTTTGCTTGCCATTTTGGCCGAAAGATAGGTCACATCTGAGCAACAAAAGAGGTTCTCTGGGGTGACTCTTAGGCCTAATTTTAAGTAAGCTTAGCCTATCCTTTGCAGGGTTAAGTTTCATACGAACAAACCTCAAGATTGAGGGCTTAGCCTATTGATTTTGTTGTCCTCACTGCTCACAAGAATATCAGGCCGTCTCCAAATGGGAAAGTTGAATTTTCCCCCTTTCTCACCATTCCCCCGAGGGGACTTTGCAAATACATTTTTATTCACTGTTCTAATCACTCTGGGATTTGTCGGGGCATAACTCTGGACAAACCTACAAAATCTCATGCCCTGTTCAAGGTTCCATGTACTTATGGTGTTCAGTTAAACCCAGATCATCTTTCTTCTGCCATATGATATAACATAATCATGGGGGGATGGGGATTACTCATCATATCCAAAGGCTCTATTTACACACACGGTGAGGGCATTATATAACAGCAAGGTCACTGGGGAGTCACTAGAATTCTGCCTATCACAGATCCTTTCTTCACATCTGTATCAGTTTCCTATTACTAAACCTTAAAGATCTAAACAACAAAACTTGGTTACTTAACAGTTCTGGAGATCAGAAGTCTGAGATGGGTCTCACTTGGCTAAAATAAAGGTATCAAGAGGGTTGTGTTTCTTCTAAAAACTCTAGGGGATGGCTAATTTGTTTCCTTGCCTTTCCTGGCTTTTAGAGGCTACTGCATTCCTTTGTTTATGCCCCATTTTTCCACCTTAGAAGGCAGCAACATTGGACTGAGTCTTTCACACACTGTCATATTTCTTGTTCTCTTTCTTCTGTGTCTTATTCCATTTATAAGGGCCCCTGTTATTAAACTGAGCCTACCGGGATAATCCAGAATAATCTCCCCTATGTGTAGCAGGCTGAACAATGGCCCCCAAAGATCCAGGACTCAATTCCTGGAACTTGTGAATGAACTGTTACCTTACATGGAAGAGGGGATTTTGCAGATGTAATTAAATTAAGGATCTTGAGATGGGGAGTTTATCCTGGATTATCTGGGTGTTATCTTTATGAGAGAAAGGCAGATGGAGATTTGACAACTGAGAGATGAAGGAAATGTGATGTCAGAAGCAGAAATTGGAACAATGTGCTTTGAAGACAGAGGAAAGGGCCACAAATCAAGGCATACAAGCAGTCACTAAAAGTTGGAAAAGGGAAGAAAAAAGAGTCCCTTCAGAAACTTGAGGGAACCAGTCCTGCTGATACTTTGACTTTAGCGCAGTGAAACAAATTTCAGGCTTATGACATCAGAGCTGTAAGAGATTAAATTTGTGTTGTTTTAAGTCATTACATTTTTGGTAATTTGTTTCAGCAGCCATAGGAACCTAATAAAACACTTCAAGGTCTGCTGTTTACTGACTTCAATTCCCCTTTGCCATATAACCTAACCTATTTACAGGTTCCCAGGATTAGGGCAGGACATCTTTGGGGGCCATTAGTCTGCCTACCACAACATCACAAAAACACAAAATAAATTTGAGATGGATAAAATATCTAAGCTCAATACTGTCAGAAAATATAGGAGAATGTGTATATAATCTTTGAGTGTCTTAAGCAAGACAATAAGTTGTTAAGACATGTTTTAAAAGATTGATAAAATTGTGTACACCAGAAATTTAATATTCTGTGTATCGATAAAAACCAAATACAAGTAATGATACAAGCAACAAACTTGTAGAAAATACTTGTAATGTGGGTAACAAAAGATTAATAGTCTTGGGCAGGCCACGATGGCTCAGCAGGCAAGAATGCTTGCTTGCCATGGCAGAGGACCCAGGTTCGATTCCCGGTGCTTGCCCATGTTAAAAAAAAAAAAAAGATTAATGGTCTCAAAGAAAAAAAGAAATATTTAAATATATGAAAATGATTTATGTAGATGGCAATATTCCTTAGGGCATTCTATATAGTAAAACTTCAAAACAACTTAAATGCCCATCAATAGGGGTGTGACTAACAAATGATACATTTATCCATAAAATAGGTTAACAGCGTCAGTTAAAAGGAATGAAAGAGAATTTTTTCTGATTTGCAAAGATCTCCAAGGTATACTGATGTTTTAGCCAGTTACAGAACAGTATTATTGCATGATCCTATCTAAGAGAGAAATGTAACTGCAAGTTACAATGGACTCCCCACCTTGCTGATAATCAACGGGTATCAGAGAGAAGGGTAAAAAGGGGAGTAGCAGTGAAGGGAAACATGACATTTGTGCTCTATCATGTATAAACTGCATAACAGGAATATTTGTGTAGTCAATAAAATCTAAGACTAAGCTAATCCTAAAACTGAGCTAATGATTAGCTAGTGCTAAGCCCTGCACTGGTGAGAAGATGTATTGGTTGTGCTTACATTATCCTGCTTTAAGGCCAGCTTGTTCTGGGAACTGCTTTGCGGAATATCAAAAAACTGAGGCAGGTGTGTGTGTGTGTGTGTTTGTGTGTGTGTGTGTGCGTGCGTGCGTATTTGAACTAGTATGTAACTAGTAACCACAGTATGTCAACACCGTGATAGCTTATACACTTTTTGACTAATCAAGACAACAACCTTCAAAATAGTCCCCTTCTACCCATTTTGCAAATGAGAAAACTAAGTCTTACGTAAAGGACTAACTGGCTTATTTACTCTGGTGTTTTATTTTTTATTTTCCTGTTAGTACAACTTTGACAGTTACACATCTTATACCAAATTGAATGTGGTCAGTTCTAAGAAAACCACTGCATTCTTCCATGCCCTGACTTTATTAGGTATTTTTTTTTTAATTTTTATTAGGCATTTAAAGAAAAGGTAGTAAAGTGTGTCATTAAGGGTTGAATTGTGTCCTTCCAAAAAGTATGTTTAAGTCCTTACCACCAGTCCCGCAAATGTGAACTTCTTTGGAATAGGGTCTTTGACCTTATATGAAGATGTGATTAGTTAAGCAGAGGCCAAACTGGACTAAGTTGGGCCCTAATCCAGTATGTTCACCATTCTTATAAAAAGGGAAGAAGAAGCAGCAGACAGACAAAGGGAGAAGTGCCATGCGATTACCAAGGCAGAGACTGACGCCCAAGGATGGCCAACAAGCCACCAGAGGCTAGGAAGAGGTAAGGAAGGCTTCTCCCCCCAGAGATTTGGACTTCTAGCTTCCAAAATTGTGAGACAAAAATTTCTGTTTTAAGGCATCTAGTTTGTTGTGTTTTGTCATAGCAGCCCTAGGAAGAGCTAAGATACGTCTTCAGTACAAAGTAAACCTTCCTCTGCACAGTCCTCTGCTATCCAGTTCCCCTCCCCTAAGGCAAAAATCAACAACTTCTGTGTCCTTCCAGAAATATTCTATCTATATACAAGCAAATATACAAATATTTTAAAAACTTAATTTGTAGTATTTTACGTACATTGTCCTGCACCTCTTTTTTTCACTCAATAATGTAACTTATAAATCATTTCATATTTGCTAAATCTGCCTCATTTTTAAAAACTGCATCATATTAATTTACTTTTATAAATGGGCCATTTTGCACATGTGCATGTGTAACTGTAGAATACTTTTCTAGAGATAGAACTGCTGGATCAAAGAGATGTCCCTTTAAATTTTTAATAAATATTGCTATTTTTTTTCTCCATGGATATTATACAAATACATTCTTCCTCAGAAATATTTATCCATACTTTCCCTAACATTGTGGAAATGCTTTATTGTACAAGAGGGAAAAAAAAAAAAGGAAAAGAACAAGCACTCTTTTTGCCTATAGGTACTGAAAGGTGTTCTTTTATATATATGCCTGGAACAGTACCACTTTTTAACTGAAGCTGTAAAATCTATTTCTTTCTGATCTAGTTCATGTAGGTTTGGAGCATGAAAATTATTAACTCTGCTGTTTAGGGTCAAGGACAAACTTGACTTAAGCTGGCTTGCCCCCGTGCAAACTGGAAGTGTTCACTGTCTGGCAGCACTCTCCAGAAGTACCATCTCTGTTCCTGTGGTGGTACTCCACTGGCTACTGCTCCTCCCTGAGAACTGTGCACCTGAAGTTCCACTTTTCCTGGCAAAGAGAAACACACTCTCCTCATTTCTCTCTTCACTCATTCCATCAATCTCATCTCAATGGGACACATTTTTATTATTACTTAGATTTTTGCATTGCGAATTAGATTTCCTTAGTCCCTATCTGTAAAATAAGAAAGACTTCATTTCTAAGGCCAAATCTGAATGCCTTACTAATTCCTATCTAGGGCTTAAAACTGTGGCAACTTAAAAAAACACTTCACATATTATAATAGCTTTAAAATTATACAACAATTTATCAGTCTTGATGGCTTAGAAGTAGACAAATAGAGGATCCTGGTTGCTAAACAAGTCTCATCCATAATAACATGACTCTCACCTGTCATTAACAGCAGCAATGAAACAATTATATATGAACTTATTAATAATGAGGTCTAATAAACTGATGTGTAGCTTACTGGGCCATCATTTTGTATTGTCAAAAACAGTAGTAGTGCTGCCTGCTATTCTTACTTGTAACATCAGGAGAGTGGTTTTGTTAACTGAGGTTAGCCTACTATAAAATACCTTACATTTAACATATATATTTCAAAATGCTAGTGGCTTAATCCAATAGCAGTGAAGTCCAAACATGAGCTGGGGTGGGAGTGGGGGATAGAGTAGCACTATTTCTCTCCCCTTCATCCCAGATCCAATTATATATAATTATATATGTAATATATATATATGATCACTAACTTCTTCTGTGTAGAGTTAGCAGGCTGATTTGCTCTATTCATTAAAAAATGTACATATATATTTGGGGGGGACATCATTTGCCATGGGGAGCTGCTTTCAGTTTGTTAATAAATTGTTTCTCTCAGTTGTGAGAAGACTATCTCAGGAAGGAGCTGGAACAGAACACTGGAAGCTCCATGAACAAAATGAGTTCTTTCTTCTGTTTCTATCTTCCCTTGATAAGGTGAGCTAATTCTTTCCATACCTAGCATAATGCATAGCATACAATGTACTCAGTAATTATTTCTTGAAGAATTAACGAATATGAAGATTACTTATAGAGTCAGAATTCCTCACATTACTTACCTCCAGATCTCAGACTTTTTTTTTTTTTAGTGATAGGTGCAAACAAGTCCTGGGGTAGCTGTATTACCTGTCACAATGGAAATAGTGGTTAGGAATGATTATTCTTATCTTGTTCAGAAATATATTAAAGATATTAACAAATAAAAGAGATGATTTAAATAATCTCAAATAGTAGTCCATAGAAAGAAAATGTAAGTGCAATTTCCTCAGACTTCTTCCTTGGTTGCTAGGCCCCTGGAGAAACAATTTTCTAAGACCAAATTGTCTACAGATAGACCCGTGACAGCATCCAGAAATTACATTCGTTATTTAAGGAAAAGACAATTGAGAAGTCAGAAAAATACCAATTGTGTAAAACAATTCACTCAAAAAAAAAAAAATCAAATAGTAAAAAGGTAAATGTACGTATAATAAAGTCGTTTTAAATTATATGTATTTATTTGCTTATTGCTTGAAGTCCGTTACTGAAATAAGGTTACTATATGCTTTTCAAGGACGCATCCATCAAGGAAAATGCAGTGCCTTTGGGTGAGAAGGGAAAGAGGGTGAGGCGTCTACCGCACCATCTCCCTTCTCCATTTAATCCTAAAGCCCCTTCCCATCTGGGGCCACCTCCGGCTTCTGGGGGTTGTGTGGCACTGGCAAAAAGGAACGACAGGCAGTCACAGCCAGTCTCAGTCTTCCTAGACGCGGCCGAATCTCGGGCTGCCCCCAGGCCGCCACCCGCCGAGCTCGCCGCACCCGGGGCGCTCCGGCCCCGCCGCCCGCTTGGCGCGCGCTCAGAGGGAACTGGAAATGCTTCGGTTGGAGAAAGCCAGATGGCCTTAGAGCTTAGGAGAGTGCTCTTCTTCTGTCTCCACAGCCCCTCCTGTGGAGGGTGGCTGATTGCTGGAGTTTCATCCTTTGATGTAGCAAAGCCCCAAACGGCCTCGCCTACTGCAGCAAACACCCGGCGGCAGGCAAAGCTAGATGGCCGCGCTGTAACTGTTTTCCCCCTTTTCTCTCGCTCTCTTTCTTCCCTCTCTCTGCTCCGCCCGCCAGCACCCCCTCAGTCCCCACACCTCCCCTCCTTTCCTCTCTCTCTCTCACAGGTTCCTGTGGCTCTCTGTGGCCTCCTAGACCCTCGCTTCCGGGGCCCCTGCGTGGGAGGGAAACGCAGAGCTTAAGCCTCTGCAGTTATCCGTACAGGGGCCTGCAGCTCCACTCCACCCAGCCCCAGGCCCTGCCGCCCACAAGAAGCTCCGAGCCCAGGCTGCAGCCAAAGGACCCTCTCTGGTGATTCACTGCCTGAGGGGAATGTTGGAAACAAGGTGAAGTAGTGAGTGAATTGGTGTGTGTGCATGTGTGTGTAAGGGGGGTGGGGAAGGGAGGAGAGCAAGCCCCATAGGGGATCTGGTGGGGGTGGGGAGAGAAGTTTGGAGGGAGATAGTGAGAACTAGAGCTAGACACATTCAGAGAAACTGTGGGGACTAAACCCAGAAAGCTGGAAAGCACACAAGGGGAAGTGTGGGCTATTCAGCCACATGCATGTGGGATTCATGAAGGAAGGAACTTGAAACAACAGCGGCATTTGACCAATCTGCTAAAAAAAAAAAAAATAAACAAAATGAAGAAGAAGAAGAAAATAAAAGTGGAGGTGACATCAGGGTAAACGGTGCTATAGGGAGCTACAAGGATGCATCCCTTCACCAAAATATCAAGTTAAGTGCAAAATTGTCATAATCAACTTTGTCAGAACTCTGGAAAATAGTCAAAGATTTATAGTAACCAAGCAAATGCTGAATCAAAAAAAAAAAAGCAATTCAGTCATGGTGTTTAAAGAAATCTCTATTAAATCATAGTTGATCACAAGCTAAAGGAACATAGACTTCAGAGGCCACACATTATAAAATAAAGTCTTCAAGAAATAGTTTAGAAAAGTCACTAGGCAAATAGGTAACTGTAGCTCACAGCAAACAACTATAAATTCTGAGGGGAAGAATCTGATTTTCAGAAATATCACATTACAATTCAAAATGTCTAATTCTCAACATAAAATTATGAGTCATACAAAAACAAGGAAGTGTGTCCCATTCAAAGGAAAAAAAATGAAGAAATTAGTGGACACTGTCCCTGAGAAAGCACAGATGTTGGACTTAATAGACAAAAACTTTAAATCTTAAACATGCTCAAATTGCTAAAGGAAACTATAAGCAAAGAACTAAAGAAAAGGAAAAAGATGACTCAACTAGCAGAGAGTATCAATAAGGAAATAAAAAGAATAAAAAGGAACCAAATAGAAATTCAGGAGCTGAAAATGTAATACCTGAAATGAAAAATTCACTGGAGGTTTGAGCAGGCAAAATAAAGAATCAGAGAACTCTAAGATGGTTCAGTTAGAAATATCCAGTCTGTGGAGCAGAAAGAAAAAGAATGAAGGAAAGTTAACACAGCCCAATTGACCTAGGAGGCACCATCAAGACTACCAACATATGCATAATGAGAATCCCAGAAGACAGGAGAGAGAAAAAAGGAAGAAAGAATGTTTGAAGAAAGAATGGCCCAAAACTTCCCAAATTTGATATGACATTAATTTATATTTCAAAGAAGCTCAGTGAATGCCAAGTAGGGTAAAAACAAAGAAATCCACACCAAGACACATTGTATTCAAACCATAAAAAGCAAAGGGCAAAGAGAAAATCTTGAAAGCAGCAAGAGAGATGCAACTCATCATGTTCAGGGGATCCTCAGTAAGATTAATAGTTTCTTATCAGAAATCATGGAGGCCACAAGGCAATGGGATGACATATGTAAAGTACTGAAAGGAAAAAAAAATCTGACAACCAAGTGTTCTATATCTGGCAAAACTATCCTTCAAAAATGGAATCCCAGATAAACAAAAACTGAAAGAGTTAATACCTAGTAGACCTGCCCCATAAGAAATGCTAAAGGGAGATCTTCAGCTAAAATGCAAGGACACTAGACAGTAACTGAAAACTATTTGAAAAAAAGAACACTGGTAAAGATAGCTACATAAGTCAGTATAAAGGCAAGAATTAATGAATATTTGGTAAGTAACTCCTCTTTTTTCCCCCTATTTATTTAAAAGACAAATACATAAAACATTCATTATTAATCTGTGTTAATGGAAACAAAATATATAAAAATATAAATTGTTACAATAACAACAAAAGGCAGAAAGATGCCACTGTACAGGAGTTGAGTTTATGTATACTGTTATAGTTAAGTTGGTATTATTTCAGACTAGATTGTGAGAAGTTTAAGATGCTAATTTTAATTTCCAGGGTAACCACTAAGAAAATAACTAATGACAGGACATTGAAAATAGTACACTACAGTATTTGATG
>PVIY010039451.1:0-23098 GCA_004026745.1 Myrmecophaga tridactyla
GCACTTGCCCTACCATTCTATCCATGCATCTTTTTATCTGTTTTCTAAACATTCGAGAGTAGGTTGTATACACATCGTGCTCCTTGAAAACTCAGTACTGCCATGGCTACACCTTTCTACATTCCCACCAGCAATGCACAAAGTTCTACTTTCTCCACATCCTTGCCAACATTTGTTATTTTCTGTTTTGTTGGATTCTAGCCATCTTGGTGGGTGTGCAGTGGTATCTCATTGTGGGCCGTTCATATCTGAAAAAGAAAAAGGGCATCGTTCAGGCCAAACAAAGGCCTTCTGCTGGCTGGTTTTGGCCTGGCCATCGATGGGGAGGTTGCTTAATGTGGCTTTACTGAGGGGCATTGCTTGGTGATATCCCCTGGCCCCTCTTCCCCCACCCATGGGTCCTCCCTGCACTGCTCCCTGAGCTCAGGGAGCCCATCCTCCTCCCTGTGGGCTCGTCCCCCTTTCCTCTTCAGCCCTTTGGAATGACGTCACTAAGAGTAGACCCTTGGAGGGAGAGGTAAGACTGAGCCCTCCCAGGTGGGCTTTTGGAACCATCCCCACCAGGCTGGGCTTGGCCTCCCCTTCACCCAGGGGCCGAGTCTGAACTGGAGCTGACTGCCTTGTCGTTGGCTGACCATCTGTTCACCATCTCATCAGACTCTTCCACCTCCCCGCCTCTCAGGCCAGGCAGGGCAGCGGCGGCCTGGGATGGCTTCCTTCCATTGTGGCTGCTCTGTGAAGACCTAGGGGATGCAAGGGGACGGAGGGTGGGGGAGGGTGGGGGTGCTCCTGGAGATGAGATTTGTCAACTGGTCTTAGACGCCTGGGTGGTGGTTGGAGAGGAACCCTTGCAAGGGATCTGTTGTGTGATGGCCCAGCAGCCCGGGACCTCTAGGCGCTGCCTGTGACATTGGCAACGGTCCCCCAGTTTCCGCCTCCCTCCAGGAGCCAGGCTCCTGCTCCTTGCTTTTCCATGCTAGCTCATTTAAGCAACAGACAACACTGTAGGTGGGCACTGTTAAGTCCCCTGCCTTATGGATGCAAAAACCGAGGCCTAGCAATGTCCATGACGCTTCAGGTCCCACACCCAGGCAGTGGCAGCCAGAATTTGAAACTGGGCAGCCTGGCTCCGAAGCTCATGTGTGCATTTAACATCCACACTGTGACGTGGCAGGCTGCCTGCGGGACATTGGTCAGAGGTGACCCAGAGCCTGGTGGGGGGTCAGGTTCCGGCCCAGCGTCGCCCCTGGGTCAGGTGGGCTTGTCTCACTGCAGTCAGCCTCCTTGTTGCACTGCCTGGAAGGAGACGAGGTGCATGTTTTTTGTTTGTTTGTTTGTTTTTCTTTTTAACATTTTTTATTGTGAAATACAGCATATATATGTATACAAAAAAAAAAAGAGATAAACTTCAAAGTATATTTTAACAGAGGTGCATGTTTTGAAGGCCTTGCAAATACTTCTCATCTTCAAAGGCCAGGATCCCTTTCGTCCCGTTTATGACATGCCTGGTGTTGGGCATGGGGGCCGCTTGCAGGATGGGGGCTGGGGTTGGGGCTGCAGACCCTGGGGGCTGCTCAGGTGGGAGAGCAGAGCTAGCATCTGGGTAATGGTGTCCTGGGCGCCCCTTGAGGGCAGCCTGCATGGAAGCCTTTAGTTTTTCTCTTATGCTAGTTCTGCATGGGGAGTGTGGACAGCATGCCTCCCTACTGACCACAGGGACGGCCTCCTCACCCCCTGCAGTCCTTCACTTCTCAGTTTTGACTAGTGAAGAGGACAGAAATGTCCAGAAGACTGGGCCTTTCACCGTGGGGAGTTTCGCCCCCCCCCACCCCCGAGCTGCCCAGCCTGCACCCCCAGACTGCAGAGGACCCTCTCCCCTCCCTACTTGTATTTGCTCGAGCATGTATTTATTATTTTAACTACTTCAAAAAACTGCCACCCACAATCTTGCACTTGTGTGTCTTGTTGTTTCTGCTTCTCCAGGCCCCTTTCCTACCTCCATCCGTATACAAACAAACCTTCCCCAGAGATGGAGTCCCAGCGTAAACGCACCGGTGGGTTCCATGGGAGCCCCCGGCAGCCTTGAGCTTCGTGTACATCCACGACCCGCGTGTCCTCGCACCTTGCAGGTGCCCTCGGGTGCCTGCAGTGGACGGGCATTCGTTTTCCTAACTGCCCCTGCCTTGGTGGACATTTGCACGGCTTTTAAGCTTTGGCTCTTGTAAACAACGCACACTGGACCTCTGTATAGGAGAGCTTTGTCTCCTTTGGGGTTTTTCTTCGGGGCTCCCACCACCTTTAAACTTTTTATTTCAATCTTTAAATCCAGGCTGGCGAGAACCTCTCCCTGCCCCTCTCCCCACAGAGTCACCTTGAATCCTTTCCCCAAGGACCATCTCGTGCTAGGTTCATCAGTGAGGAGGGCCTGGCCCCTCTCCCCATGACTCAGTTGCCCGCTGCAGTGACGGGCAGTGGAAGTTCCCCAGGTGGCACCGGCCGGCTTGGCTGGCGCTGTCCACCTTTTGTGCTTGAGCCCCCAACCCAGCCATCTTCTCGATGAGGACCAGGGGACGTTTTAAAGGAGCAAGAAAGTCTCACTAAATAGATGTAGAATTTCCCAGCATTTTAAAGACTTATGAAATGCATTTTTATGTGGGGCCAGCTGGGGAGTTTCTCATTAGCTCGGCTGGGGAGTCTGTGGGGAGTTGAGCTAAGTGGAGCCAGGCAGGCTGGGTAGGAAGACGTGGTGGTCCGAGCTCACCGGGGGAGTGCGGCAGGCATGCGCCGGCTGGTCTGCTCCGCGGACCCCCGGCCAGGCTGGTCTGCCCTGTGCCTTTGTTAGAGCTGCTTCTCCCCAGTGCAGGAGACCTCGGAAACCTCCAGGTTCCCACTGAGCTGAGAGGTGCGAGCTGGGAGCTGAGAGGTGGTCACTCCGTTACCATGGCAAGCGGTGCACGAGGTAGGGCATCTGTGCCCATGTAGCTGCAGCCCTCACTCAGGCTTCCCGAGGGGACCCAGGTGCCTCTGCCCCCTCTCATCCGGCGGTGCTGCATCCTGGGCCCCTGTGGCTGACCTGGCCCACTCTCCAAAGGGATGTAGCGTTTCCTGCCCACCCCTTCCCTCTGGCTCTGGACCAGCCTTGGGGACTCCTGCTGGGCTGCACGCTACCTCACTTCCCCTTGTCTGCTGTGAACACGTGTGTGCCTGAGCCTGTGATGTGTGTGCCGTGTGTGCTCAGTGCACCAGCGTGCCTGCGCCCACGGCGGGTGGGAGTGAACATGCGTGCGTACCTTTTCCTGACTCCTTTTGTCCTTTTCTTCTGTCTGGCTGATGGCTTCACTTCCGTGGCCTTGGGCTTGGCTCACTGATCCCTGCCCCTGTGGGGTGGCCTTGGGGCTTTCCACATGGCATTGTCCTGCATCCCGGGTCTGGTGCATCATCAGTCAGGAGGACTATGGTAAGGGGGAGGAGCTGCCCTACCGTTTCTGAAGCTTGGGTGCTCCCTGAGGACAGGAGGGAGTAGCCTCTGTGATGCTGGTTCCTCCCTAAGGGCCCAGGACCAACTGGCAGACGGTGGGAGTCGGCAGCTCTGAGGGGCACGTGTGCATGGGGTGAGCGGGCAGGGCGCCAAGGCCTGCTCGTGCCTCTGGGGCATGCTTTTTCCGCGTTGCTCATGTTATGTGTTCCGGGGTGGTTTGCCCCAATAGCTGCTCAAGCTTCCACGTGCAGGCAAATTTGGGATCTTGTTAAAATGCAGATACTGGCCAGTCTGGGTGGGTCCTGAAATTCACTCTGCGTTTCTAAGCTCCTGGTGCTCTTGCTGCTGCTGGGTGGCGAGGTGGTTCAGCCCTCTTCCTGCTCCCCTTGGCCTTTGCTCTTCTGGCCCTTTTGGCTGTGGAGCCCTTTCTCATCCTATGCAGCCTAAACAATGCCTCCTCCAGGAAGTCTTCCCTGCTTGGTTATCATGTACCTTCTGTTTGTGTCCTAGTCCCTGCTGCTCTGCACATGCCATGAGGGCAGTGACTGTATCTGATTCCCTGTGTCCCCAGGGCCCTGGCTTGGCATGTGGCAAGTACTCTGCAAGTGTTTGCCAAGATGAAGAGCATCAACTCTGCCCCTCCGTTTGCACTTGCCCTTTGTTTGCATTTGCAGTTCAGGACCAGAGTTTTGATCACTTTGTTAAGACCAAGAACTGGGTTTGAAGCCTGGCTACTTTTTAGCTAGCTGTGTGGCCTTCAGTAAATGACTTAACCTCTCTGTGCTTAGCGTTCTTATCTGTTAAAAGGGGATAATAAGAGTTGTACTTTGGAGGACCACTGTGAGTGTTACATGAGAGAATCCATATGGAGCACTTAGCTCCTGGGAGGCCACCTGGCACTCTGCATTTTTATTCTTATTACTGTTAATTCATCAAGGGCTGATCAGAGTTTAGCTCTGATCTTGGATCTTTGTGGGTGACATAGAAGGCCCAGGAGAGCCCCTCCCTATTTTCAAAGCTCCTTTCCTCTCTTCTCTGGTCATTGCCACAGTGGGCAGGACAGTCACGTCTTCAAGGTTTTGGAACTGAATCATCAGGAACCATCTTCACTTGTGCCGATCTTGGCGGGTGCTGCTCGCTTCCCAAGTGGGGCAGGGCACGGTGGGGTGGGGGGTGGTGGGAGATGGGCAGAGTTGACTCTGAAAGGCAGAGGCCTTGGGGCTGTGATATGATCAGGCTCCTGCCCTGGGTGGAGCTGGGCGCTGACTGCCTGGCCTGCTCAGCCATGGTCAGCGGCCAGTAGGAAATAGCCAAGGTCATCCGGACTGTGCTGCCTGGCTGGTCCTGGCTTTCTGGGCAGACGCCGCGGGCTCCTGGGTTGGGTATGGTTGGTGCTGTGTCAGCCAGTGTGACCTCCCACAGGGACTAGGCTGTTGTCACCTTAGCTGACATTATCTTAAAAGCTCATGAATGTTCAGGTTTGTGCACACACACACACACACACACACATACCATGTGTATAGTAGGTTGAACTGGCTCATAGATGCCTGTCTGTCTTTAAAAATCTTTATTTTGCCCATGATGATAATTCTTTTTCCCTTTGTCATGGTTGGCTGCTTTAACTGATGGCTGCTGGCCATGTTTGGTGGTACTTAGCATATGAGAGTGATACTAAATCTGGTAAATACAATACATTTTGCTTGTGCTATTTTCTTTCTCTGGGCTAAATGTTTTGCGAGTCCTCAAGCTTTTGAGGAAGCAGGGACTGTGCCTGCTTTGCTCACTGTTGTATCCTCAGCAACTAACACTGTAATAAAAATAACCGGTAACAGATACCCACCATCTAGTGGACGTTCATGGTGCCCCACCTCACATGCAAGCTATCTCACTGAACTTTCTTAGCCAAGGCGGTGGATGGGATTATCGTTCCCATCCCACAGTGGAGCATGTGAAGCTCAGAGAGCTTACAGCGTTTCACACTAGCTAGGGAAAGAGTAGGGATTTGAATTTGGGTGAGTTTGATCTGTGTCAAGGACCCCTTTCTTTAGTTGCTAATTCATGGTACCAGGCACACAGTGGAGCCTTAATGAATATTTGTGGAATGGAGTGCACTAGGATGTGCTCAGGGCCTGATGAGGCTATTACAGTGACACAGCATGTGCCAGAGGCCAGCAGAGGCAGTGCAGGAATGAGGTGATGGCCATAGCCCAAGGGTGTAGCTCAATGGTGATGTACAAGCTCACAAGTCATTATGAGTGTGCATGCATGTATGCACACAAACACAAGCACACATGTACACAATCACAGACATCACACTCACATGTACATACCCTTCGATACATACACATGTTATTAAATATATGCACCCTCCACAGAATATGCATATACACATAGGCACACACACAACACAATTTGCATATATGTAGCTGCTGCACAATTCACATATACACACATATACCCACATGTGTACCTTCCACACAAAATGCACATGTGCATGCACACACACACTCACAGACACCTGCAAATGTACACACACAGATGCACATAATACATACACAAGTATATTTACGCATGCACACATGTGCATAATGCACATGCACACGTTTGCACTCTTGTGCACATGCACAGCCATGTACACACATGCACACATACACATTCCTGAAGACCCCTAGGATTGCAAACGAGCAGAAGAGCCTGCTGCATTGCTCCTGGGGGGTCTCTCTTCTAAGATGAGGCAGCGCTTCCCACACCCAGGCAGGTGTATGGAAGCCCAGTTTATCTCCTTGCTGTCTGATCTCTTTCGTTGGTTTCTTTGTCCCTTACAGCCCTGGATTTTCTTTGCAGCTGAAGCTTCACCCCCTGCTGTGGACCCAGTTGCTGTGTGGACCGAGTGCAGACCTAGACCCCAGGGCCCCTCTGTCTGTTTGCCTGCCCAGCCTGCTCCGACCCCCACATGCCCCCACCCCCACCTTGGACATGACTTCATTTTCCACCCTGCACCTGCCGCTTTAAGAGCCCAGGGGCCTGGTGGGCCTGTCCCCAGGGTCCCGGCTGGGGAAGGCTGGACAGCTGCGGGTTGGGGGGAAGCTTTGTTAGCTCCCAGCCGCCTCTTGGAGCCCGGACAGTGCTGGGGAAACTGAAACAAAGGCCGACAATGGCCTCCTTCCCTCCCTGGGCGGCCTCGGAGCAGGGCCTGCATGGGCGGCCTCTGGGGGCCCCTGTTATTTCCTGTGCTGGCTGCGGGGCTCCTGGCCAGCCGCAAACGGGCAGGAAGCTGGCGGGGCAGGGCATCTCCTCCCCACCCGGCCGGCCTGGCCCTCGCAGGCCAGAGTAGCCGCTTCTGTGAGTGAGGGCCAGCAGGGGGTCCCTGCTCGGCCACCCGCTGCTGTAGGCCTGCTCGGCCAAGGCCCGCCCGTCCCCGCTGACCTCTCCCCCCGCTGACCTCTCCCTGCTGCAGACCCCACGTGCTCCCACCATCTGTGCCTGGGGGTCACGGCTTCCACGCTCCAGTGTCTGCATCTTGTCTCCTCGGTTGGCTCGATTCTTGGTGGCCAGGGAGCTCGCCCCACAGAGCCAAGGACAAGGCTGGCTGGGAGCATTTTATTCCTTTGTAGTCAGTTAACTTGGGAGAGTATTAGAGGTAAGTTTAGATTTAGTGTCAAGGTTAGGGTTAGGTTTAAAGTTAAAGTTAGGGTTAGGTTTGCCAAACCCTGCAGATTGAAAAGACAGGAGTTAAGAGTGGGGGTTTTGATCCTGGATTCACTAGCCCTTATTCATTTCATAGTTATCATGTTGTCCTCTCTGTGTCCTGGTGTCCCTGCCTTCCAGGGCTTACATTCTAGAGTGGGGAGGCAGGCTGTGAACAGGCAGACACACACACACACACACACACACACACACACAGCAACACTTATTAGCCGATTCGTGGTGGGAATGCACTTGGCTAAGTTATTGCCTCGCTCAGAACTCAGGGTCCTGGTCTGTAAAGAGGGGACACCGAAACCCCTCCCTCGTAGCGTGAAGAAGCTTAAGCGAGAGGGCTGTCACAGCACAGCACGGTGCCTGGCACACAGCAAGCCGGTGATTATCAGTCGAAGTGGGCTGCTGAAGTAGTGGGTGAAATAACTGATTACATCAGAGCCTAAGCTGAGGGTCAGTATGCAGTTGAGCTCCCTGGCAGCCTAGGCCAAAAAGGAAATAGAATAATGGGCGACATCTGATTGAAGTACTTGGGACGGACAAACGTTTTTCTCTGGCGCTAACTGCTGAGGAACTATTGTGCGGATCCCCATGAATCATTGAACAAAGAACAGGCGCTATCTCGGTAACAATTTGGCACCTGATGCAGAAATGTCTTTCCTAGAGTTCCTTCTTCAATCGACTCTGGAAAATTGCTCAGGACTTAAGTGCACATCCCAGCCACGGAGTTAAGCGTGGTACAGCCTGCAGGGAGCTCGGCCAGGACTGGGGCTGCCTCCACTGGGCTGTGTCCGAGGGGCTGGAGGAAAGCTGCTCAGATACGTTTCCTGAATGCCTGGTTAAATGCGATTAAATGGGTTTCTTCAGTGCCGGATCTAGAGGAGCCCGTGACAGGCCCTTCCCTGCAGGCTGTGTGCTGGGGAGGGTTCTTCACACTTCTTTGACCTCAGAAACCCTCCCCCATTTTTCTGAGGACCACCCCTCCCCACCTCATGTAGTCCCAGAACACAATTTTGGAAGCTCTATTTTTAACTGTCTGCTTTGAGCTCAGTGGCTCAGGAGACACTTGGCTCAGGGTCCCTTCCTCTCCAGCTTGGGCTGTCACCTGGCTGTGGTTTGTGCCACCCTGGGTTACTTTGTACACGATTATGGTATTTACTCACTACCTCTACTTACTGAGTAGATGCAGTCTCCAGCAGGGTGCAGTTGGGGTAACTGAGGCTTGGAAAGGCTGAGAATGTCTGAAAGTTTAAGAGAGCTCAGAGCTGGGGCTTGGCACGTAAATACAAAGTCTTCTGTTGACATGCACACCTAAATGCACACTTACACACACACACACACACACACTTAAACACATTCACATTTGCCAACTCGTTGCCTTGTGCCTCTTTTCCTGAGGTACTGGGTGTTTATTGTGCTAGGAAGTCCAGCTGGAATCTCCTTCCTCCCTCTCCACTCCCACCTCGTCCGGGGAACAGCACTGTGGGCTTGGCCCAGGTAATGCCACCAGGACCTCCTGTCTGGGGGGTGCCTCCTGGAGCTTCCATAGTGAACACTCTTCTGGGGGCCCCTGGGTGGGTCTTCCATGTGGGTTGGAAATTTGGAAATGCCTTCCTAAATGTGGAAAGCAGAATAGAAGAGGCTGCAAGCTGGAGCCCCTGACTCCTGCAAAGCCACAGAGCCTGGGGGCCAGAGCCCCATCCCTTGGGATTGCTCCCCTGAGATTCCGGCCATGTGTTTGTGCATGTCTGTGCTGGCATTTGCAGGAGCTCCCGTGCAGAAACCTAGGGTCGGCCACTCGGTAAGTGGCTGGGCCAGGATTTGAACTTGGCTCTCCATCCCTGGGTCCTGTGTGCTGGCCGCTTTGCCACTTGGCCTCTGGGAGCTGTCTCCACAGGCATTATCTCAGAGGACCCTGGTGGTGGCACCTCATTGCTGTTGTCGTTGTTCCTGTTTTCCATATGCAGAAATTCGGGCTCAGGGAGGCCAGGGGTCTCACCCCATGTCACACAGTTAGTTGGTGGCAGAGCTGTGTTGCAGCTCAGGTCATCTGAAGCCCCCAGCCCCCAGGACCGAGATGATGGCGTATGTGCATATTTGCACATCATTAGCTCATTCAAGGTCTCCAGTTCAGGTGGGTGCATTTGCCAAAAAAAGAGGGCAGCACCAACTCAGCATGCAGGGTGCTGAAGGCAACTGGGGGCTGCCCGATACATGGGGAAGCTGCTGCTCCCTTAGCTGCTGCATCCTTGTGGCCCTGCGTGGGGCATGCAGTGTGACTCGGGGATTTGAGATGTGTCTTTTTGCTGCACACATCCTGACTTATGAGCCAAGTACCTCGCAGATGCTATCCCCATGTACGCCCCCAAGCCTTGTTAGCAGGGCAGTAAGGACTTTTCAGGAGTGTCTTTGACTCCAAGACACTTTTGTCCCACAGGCTGACTTTGGAGCTGGGTGTGGCGCTCATCCCCTTCCCCAAGCTGGGATCTCCGCTGCCCGCACGCCCCCCCCCCGCCAGGTCTGTGAAGGGTGCCTGGGCCTGGGTGGGAGGGGAGGGGTATGTGGTGGATACGAGCGTGTCTCCTCATGGGCGTCATTCTTAGCCTCACCCCCTCAGCAGTGGCCCCAGCCCCGGGAGGTGTCTGATCCAGCCCTGGCAGTTTCCCACAAGGAGCTTGTCTGTAGGACAAGGGGGAAGACTTGCCTGTCTACTTACCCACACTGCTTGGGGTCCCAAGGCTCCCCAGCTGGCTGGGTCCTGAGGGGTCCTGGGGAACTGGGGGTACCTTGGCCTCCTGCTCCTGTGGGGAGGGGCTCTTTATACCTTCTAGGCTCAGGGTAGGGTTTGGGCCCTTACTGTATGCCAACCACCCGAGGGTGAGGGAAGTTGGGGAATGGCAAAGGGCAAGAGTGTTAGAAAGGGGTCCAGAGCCCTGTGCTCCCAGCCCAGCTCTGTGGCTGGCCAGACCCCGAGGCCACAGCGTCCACCTTGGGAGGTCGTGGTGCCCTGAGGCAGGTGGTGGCAGTACAGGTCTCATTGGTGCATTTTGCTGGAAGAGTCCAGACTGGGGTGGGGGCCTCAGGAGACCCAGAAACAAACTCTTAGAGGCATAATGTCCTCCCTGTTTATTCTCACCCCTGTGTCTTGTCATGGGCTCTTCTCCCCCCCACTCCAGTACCTCTCCCCTGGGGGAAGAGGTGAAGTCAGGGATGGGAGGGAGGGAGATGGTCCAAGGCGAGGAGGAGAGAAGAGTTTATGTGATGGTAGATCCAATAGAATTTGTTGCTGTCTTGGAGGTCAAGCATGAGAAAAGGAGAGGAGCCAAGGATGACTCTAAGGTTTTAGCCAGAACTTCTGGGTCTCCCTGAGATGGGAGACCCTGGGTGGATGGGTGGGAGCAACTTGTGGTGGTGCTCAGGAACTTGGGTTGGCCATGGAAAGTGTGAGATGCCTGTTAGATATAGGCAGACATGTGACAGTGTAGTCCGGTGTTTCGGGAAGAGGATGGGACTGGGTGTGCGTGGGTGGTGTGTGTGTAACATGGACACTTAAAGCTGGGGACTTCTGCACCCACCAGGGGAGTGAGCAGAGACAGAGAGCAGTGGGCACTGAGGTGTAGGCATCCAGGGCCACGTCATTGAAGGTTGGGATGAGAAGGAGAGAGTGCTGAGCCTGAGAAAGGGATCCGGGAGGTGGGAGGATCCCCAGGGAGGGTTGGGGGTCCTGAAGCCCAGTGACGAATGCCTTTCAGGAAGGAGGGAGTCATCAGGCGGGTCCGGTGCCTTCCAGAGCAGGGCCCATGACCTTGATGAGACCAGCTCCTGATGCAGCTAGGGTCAGGCTGCTTGAAATCCGTGCACATGCAAGGAAGACCAGCCTGGTAACTGTCACGCTTGGCGGGAGCCAGAGCTGCTAAAACAGCCTTTGCTTGAAATGAATCCATTCTGGGGCGAGAAGAGATGGGGTTCAGGGGTTAATGAAATGAACTCGAGTCTATTGACTGGCCCATCTGGGGGTGTCTGCGCCAAGCCCCTGCTTCTTGCCTCCCACTCGGGAAACATACCCGCGGCTGGGCCAGGGGTGATGTCTGGAAGCGGCAGGCTGTCGGCGGCGGAGTCCAGCTGCGAGCGAGCCCTCAGCGCTGAAATTGCCAGCCTTGCGCCGTCCAGAGCCAGCCCGCGGAAGTGGGCCAGCCGCACCTCCATACAGGATTAAAGGGATGTATAATGGATTAAAGATCAAAAATGTTAATTAAGAAATGGTCTTTTCTAATAAGATGTCTTCAAGGGCATGGGCCTGAAAAGGAGGGGATTTCTCATTTTGGCAACATGGTTTCTGTTGTAATGAAATTGGTTCGCAGACAGTGGGGAGGAACCCGACGTAAGCCTCGTTTTAAAGACATCTCCGTCCAAATTAATTAGCGATAAGAAATGGAGGGCCGAGAGTCAGGCTGGCAGGCAGCGCTTGGTGGCCCAGCAGGAAGGCCACGTTGAGTCGGTTATGTTCCATCTGTGTCCTGGCGCTGGCTGGAAGTCTGTCTTGGATTCTCCTCATCAGGCTTGTTGCATCTAAGAGATGCCCCTGGAAGCCCATGAGTTTGGGGGTAGGTGGGTGTCTGATTCACTCTGGAGCAGAGAGAAGAGACCTGGATGCCACGTCTAACTCAGTGGGAGCTTGCTGTGTGACTGTTGGTTGTTCATTGCCCCTCTCTGATCATTCCTCTAGTTTTCTTTCTTATCAGTTGTGAATGGCAATGAAACCTCATACCTGCCTCCCTGGGCTTGTTGGATCAAATCGATTCTTAGATACAAGTACTTTGAAACTCAAGTGAGGTTATTGCTCAGGGAGGGTTTGGTCTTTGTGGACCTTGTGGGTGGGAACAAAGATGAGGCCCCCTGGCCCACCGTGAGGACTGTTTCCCCAGGTTTGCCTGAGAAAGTTCTCCAGATTGTTTGAAAGTCTAGCAAGGATGGCACAACCTGGTTGGTCAGGAATTGGCCTCTTGAGTCTGCCAGGTCACTAATTCGAATTCAAGTCTTGCTTCCTATTTGTGATCTTAGCTTAGTTACTTGACTCTTTGAGCCTTACTTTTCTCATCTATAAAGTGGGGCCAGTGGTCCTTGCCTCTGGCACTGCTCTGAAGGATGAAGGGAGCTAAGGCCGTGTGAGCCACTTAGCATGTGGTGATGCTGGCTGTTGCTTTGATGGCTGCGATGCGATCTGTGGGAAAGGGGAATCTGTGTGTCTGTTCCAGATGGGTCCTTGGTGGGGGGCTGGCCGCCTCCCCAGGGCTCAGATCTGCAGGGTGCAAAGCCTCATTTTACAAGAAACCAAGGAGGGGGAGCCCTTCAGTGCCTGGGACTCTGAAGGGTCCAAGGCTCCAAGGAGCTGCCAGTGAGCACGTCCAGGGAGGGCCTGTGGCCGGCTGCGGGATCAGGACTCTCTTTATCTGGCGGAAGCTTCTGTATTTTCCTTCCCGCCACAAATCTTGGTTTCTCTGGGTGTGATGCTGGGAGCAAGTGGGAGAGCGGAAAGGAGGATTCCACTGCTGTTTTCCCCTCTGGCTGGAGATTCCACACCCTGCCGCCCCTCACTCCCACTTCAGACTTCCTGTGCCTGGGAGCCCTCACGGGTTTAAAGCTTTGCTGGCGCAATGAGAAGGAACCTGTAGGTCATGGCCTTTACTTACCCTGGTCTGGGTGGAGGAAAGCTCTGGCAAGAGGCGGTGCTGCGTTGGGGGCTGTGGCTTTCAGGGTCTCCCATGGCTGGGCAGAGACGCGCTGCCAGCCCTCCAGCTACTGCGCGTGCGTGTTCTCGCTTTGGCCCGAGAGAAGGACGCCCGGCGTCCTTTCTACCACGGTTTGGCAATCGCCGGCGTGAGGGAGCTGGCCCCGTGCTTGGTGGAAACGGGAATGCCTCAAAACTCAAACCAGCGACGGGACAAACGATGGGACTGAAATGACGGGATGAGCTCGTCTGTGGTTTTCTGTCTGTGCTAACTTGGGGGGTGGGCAAGGAAGGAATGGGCTGGAACTGACCTTCCAGAAAGCAAAAATGAAAAGAAAAGCAAGGGCTCAGCTGTGAGGAAGAATGACCCATGCCATTCTCAACTATAGGGTGACTCTCATAGATGTGACGTTGGGTGAGAGAAGCCACATCCAAAAGAGACCATTCCGTGTGGAGAGACCATGAGGGAGCCTGTGGGGGGCTGGGAAGGTCCCATATTTTGATCTGTGTGCACACATATGTAAAAACGTGTCACCCCAGGCGCTTCAGATCTGCATACTCATGCAAGTGAGACCTCATGCAAGTGAGACCTCAATGAAAAAGGCAAATGAAAAGAAACACTTAAAACATTTTCCATTTCAGAGTCATGCAGGTTGTGGGCTCTTTGTTTAGCAAGACTTTTCCTAAGTTATTGGAATAATATCATCAAGCCCAAGTCTCCAGTAGGTTGCTTGGGCCCACCCATGCTGATGTGGACTTGAAGTTGCGTTCCTGTGGGTGGGGGATCCTGGGAGGATCTGCTGGGGCCCAGAGAGTGGTGTTGTGGCGTCTGGGCAGTCCTGAGGGATGATGGCATGGGGAGGAGTCTGCTGGACATTCTCTCTTCTCTGTCACGCTCGGAAAGTAAGGCTGAGACTTTCTGCTGCCAGGGAACTTGTTCTAGAATGGGATCCAGTCCCCCATCTTCTCTTTACTTACTCCTGGCCTGGCCCCCAGTGAATTGCTTGACCCCATGGGCTTCGGTCCTGTTACCGGACAAAGACGGTGAGTTCTCTGCCCGACACACGCTCAGTGACTGATTCCTAAGACACTGGGTTTCAAAGAGAGAAAGAGTTTATTGCTAGGCACAAAGCAGGAGATCAGGTGGCCTAGCAGCCCAAAATCTGTCTCCCAGAACTGCAGTAATTCTGATGGTTTTATAGCATTAAAAGATGGGCAGGGTTTAGTATAATGAGCGTGATGACCCCAGATGATGTAATTAGGGATGATTTAATTATTGAGCTCGTGCAGATTGATTACATGCTTAGTCACAGGTTGTATGTAAGAAAATGGCGGCCTTAGTATGCTAATGGGCACAAGTTTTAGTATTAGAATGAGGTATAGGTCACTTATAGGTTAAAGTCTAAGCTACCGTGCGTACTGGGTGGACCCATTTTTGGTTAGAACCAGTGTTGGTTATCAAGATAAATTTGGGCTTGGGGTGGGTTAGTTCTGCACTGTCCAAGGACCCTTCATTAATAAATATTAGAGGCTGTCTTTAGTGATCATAAGACTCTAAAGTCGAAAAAACAGATAAAATGGGTATAAGTGAAGGTTGGTCACAGGTTTTACAATGACAAGGACACAAGATAAAGGGTATACAATTTTTATCAGAGGTCAAGGCAGCTGGATTACAGTTCAAAGATTTCAGGCATTTAGCTCTGTCTACTCTAACATACCAGAAAATAAAAAGGAATATCTATATAATGACTCAGTAATCATACTCTTCCCTTAAGTCCTAACTTCTCAGCGACCGTCCCCTCTCCTGCCTCCCAGAGTCACAGAGAGTGCGTGTGGCCTTGGCTGCCTGGGAAGAGCTGTCCCTGGGCTTCAGGGTGGGAGCTCTGCTAGGGCGCCCGTGGACCTTCTGCAGCCAGGAGAGGAGACGTGGGGAGGAGCCGACTTCCTTCTGGGGTGCCCAGGGGTCGGCTGGCCCCATCCAGTGTGGGATGTTGATTCCCGGGTCCCCTCACAGAGCTGACAGCGTGAATGTACAGTTCCTCCACTTGCATAAGAGGCTCTCAATCCCTTGGCTGCACTGCCTTTAGCTGTGAATTTGTTTATTCATTCATTCATTCCCTCTTCAGACCTTACCCGAGCACTGCTACTGCACTGAGGGGGAGGCAGAGATGAACACTGCTTGGGATTCGCCCGTTAGTGGACGGGAAAGAGCGTTACCATTTTCTCAGCCCCTGCTGCGTGCTCATCTGAGAGGATGGGATTTCTGGATGCAAGACACTGCGTTTAACCTTTGGGACAAACCCGTGGGGTTGTTATTATTTCTCCCAGTTTCCAAAGGGCTCGGTTGGGCTCAGTCTTTGCTACTCGAAGTTGGTCCCCTGGCCCGCTTCTTCCTCCTTGCCTGGGAACTCGTTAGAAATGCAGAATCTCAGACCCCTCCCCGCACCTGCTGAGTGACAGCCTGCATTTTAGCAAGCTTGTGGGGGATCTGTGTGCAGGGGAAGGCCTAAGCCGGCTAGACCCAAGCAGGCCAGGCATGAGCAGGCCGGGACGCACACTCAGGGTTGTCTTCTGGTTAGTAGCATGCTCTCGTTGGTACTCGTAATGCTAACCAGGAAGAAGAGGGCCACTGGGGGGGCCCGGTGCTCATGCACTGACTCTCTCAACAGCCCTATATGGTGGGCATAATTGTTACTATCGCCCTTTCACTGGGGAAGAAACTGAGGCTCAGAGAGGCTAAATGACTTGTCCCAGGTCACACTGTATTTGGCAGGCAAAGGGCTTTCTTCATGGGTCTGTGTAGGAGGAGGTGGAAATAGCATCATGCAGGGAACTTGGGGAGATGGATCATGGGGGGAAGCAGCTGGAGGATGGGTCTGGGGGAGAGATCAGGGGGCTGGGGAGACCCCCAGCCATCTCCCAGGAGGTGCTGCTCTATCTCCTGGGGGGAAACTGTTTTTTCCTTCAAAAATCAGCTCCACAGCTCCCTCTTCCAAGAAGCCATCCCTGACTCCCCACTCACAGTCCGTGGGCCCTCACATGCTTGCAAAGCCCCTGCTCACTTTTCTGCTTTCACCCTCATCACATGGCCTGGCAATTTACTGGTCCAAATCTCTGTGTCCCTTACTGAGTAGTGAGGTCCTTGAGGGCTATGGTAGTGGCTTTTTCATTTATTCATTCTACAAAACTATCATGGAGCCCTGGCTTAGGCACTGGTGGGTCCATGCTCCGTAAGGCAGATTTGGTTCCTGATCCCTGGGAATGTAGTCCAGGGCGGAAAGCTCTTGTGGAGCAAGAAATTCCAAGGGCTATGACTTCACTCATTCATTCACTTCTTCATTCATTCAGTAGATGCTGGGCACCGGGGTTACAGTGTAAGCAGGTCAGAGCCAACCCTCGTGGAGATCCCAGGCCGTTGGGGGTCTCTAGAGCCAGAGCTCTCTTTGCAGACCCAGTGCAGTGAAGGAGAACAGGGGGCCAAGGACAAGGTGCATCAGGGTCTGTGGTCTGTGGGGGGAGGTGGAGCAGGTTCCTGGAGGAAGGCCTGACGTCTGCAGGAGCACTTGGAGCTGCGGGAAAGGACGAAGCACCCAGCTCATTCCACACTAACAGCGCTTCCAGAGTTGGGGGTTCTTAACTCCAAACGAGCACCATGGTTAAAAGCAAGAAGGTTTGGTGTGTGACAAATGTGTTATGTCTTTGCAGAAGTGCAATTCCGTGCTTTTTAAAAACACCTATTATCCAGCAAAGCATCTTCCTGGGTCTTGAGCTGGGGGGTGTGGGTGAGTCCTCCGTGGTCATTGAGCTCTGCCCAGCCTTGTCTGTAACCCCATACTGCCCTGCCTTGATGTCACCCCTGGCCATTTGCTGGCCCTCCAGTTGCGTGATTTATCAGGCTTTCCTTTATTATTATTTTTTAACCGTCTTATTGTAAAGTAAAATACACAAAAAAATCCCTGCCAAACAAATGTTTAGTGAATTCTTATAGTGCAAATGTTGTTGAAACCACTTCCCAAGTCTAGAAACAGAACTTTGCCAGCCACCCCAGAAGCCCTGGGCTGGGAGCTCTCGTCCTCCGCCCCTGAGTAACCACCAGCCTGATTTTAGTGGTGATCACTTCCTTGTGTCACCCAAGGGTGCATCCTTGCCACTAGAGTTAAGTATTTAAGGAATATGAGGGAGTAGTATTTCTTGAGACAATGAGCATTTATAAAATCCTTTGAAATAAATCTATCTGTAGTCCTCTGGTGTCTAGGCTGCTGGATAAATGGTTTTCCACTCTTGGCAGGTGAAAGTGGGGCAAGAAGGAATGTTCCAGTGGTTTCTTGACATCAGACGTCCACAGGGCTGAATGAGCAGCTGGACAAGTGCGGGAGGGCTTAACCATGACCTGGGGAAGAGGAATGACGCTTAGAGCCTGGGTGGTGCTGGTTGGACAGACTGACAGCGTGGAGAGGAGCTGCTGACTGACAGCTCTCAGGGAGGAGCTAGTGTGGGGGAAAGTGGGGAGCTGGGCACCATTGTTTCTTTGACCATGTCATTTGTAACTTATGTCCTCTTTGGTGCTCTTTAGAATATTAATCTCCGACACCTGCTGTGGCAGATGAATCTGAGTCTGCTGTAGGGGCTGTCCAGGTGCAGTGGGAGTCTGCGTGTTCGAGGCCATTCTCCACTGGAGTGGATGGCAAAGGAGTGGGGGGAGCGTTTACTGCAGAGTCAGGCTGGCTCACCTGTCCACCCGAGGGGGGCTTCGGAGGCAGGTGGGCGTGGGCCTGGCTTGGTTTGAATTCCTGAGTGCCCCGATGATGTGCAGAAATGTGTTGAATTGTAGAAGTTATGGAAGTTATGGGTTCTGTAGGAGAGGCCACAAGTGATTTAAAATGCTGGGCAGTGAAGGAGTGATAAACCTTGGGATGGACTGTACGATCCCCAGTGTTGGGGGGCTCCTGTGGCCTGAAAGTGTATTTCAAGCAGATGATGTAGCCCACCTCTTAGCAGGAGCTGGGTGGCTGGTCTCCTTGTTCACTGCTCAGACATTTGCAAAACCCTGGGGAGCTGACCTTTCTTCTCACCCTCCTTGGGGTAGGGAAGGTGGTGGAGGCCAGATGAATGCATTCCAAAGGGCCCCCTTGGCTAGACATTTACCAACTCCCAAGTGAGGGTAAAGGAAGGAGAGCGCAGGAGATGTTGATATAGCACATTATTAAGTGGAGTGGCTGATACGCATCATAAACCTACAGAACCCCCAATGTAGTATTGAAAGTCAGAAAATAATGGTTTTGGGGACTGGAAGTTCTTGGCCTTAATTATTCATAAACACTTGTTGAAAGGCTGTTTTGTATTTGGCATGGGGGATACAGAGGTGCTGGATACCGTCCCCTCCTTGAGGGAGGCTATACAATCTAATGGGAAAGAAAGAAAGAAAAAGAAATCACGATAATTGTCCAACGGGGCAAGTCATTTGTAATATGAAGAGAACACCCACACGTGTTGATCGTGTGTGAGTGACACGGACTGGGAATCCTCATCTACTTTACGCTGAGCCCGGAACTGGAAAATATTTAGGTGAGGTTCCCATCCTTTCTACAGGATGCAGACTTTTAAAAACACTTTAGAAGAAAACAAGTAGTTATCCAGCCACTGGGTCGTGCGGTTTGGAAGCCTAGTCACGCCTGCCCTCCCCATACTGGGTGCGCCCAGATGTTCCCAGCCCCGTCCGTGTCCCCTGCTCTGTCCCTTTCCCACATCATCTGATGCCCTTGCCCAGAAGTCCCTGCAGGTGGGGAATGTGCATTGCACCTGGCCCCCCTTCTCTGGAGCTGTGCCACCTGGTGTCCTGTACCAGCTGTTCTAGTTTGCTAGCTGCTGGAATGCAACACGCCAGAGACGGATTGGCGTTTAATAAAAGGGGATTTATTTTGTTAGTTCTTCAGAGGAAAGGCAGCTAACTTTCAAATGAGGCTCTTTCTTGCGTGGGAAGGCACAGGGTGATCTCTGCTGGCCTTCTCTCCAGGCCTCTGGGTTCCAACAGCTTTCCCCGGGGTGATTCCTTTCTGCAATTTCCAAAGGCCTGGGCTGAGCTGCGAGTGCTGAGATGAGGTATGCTGAGCTGCTTGGGCTGTGCTACGTTGAGCTCTCTCATTTAAGCACCAGCCAATTAAGTCAAATATCATTCATTGCAGCAGGCATGCCTCCTAGCCGACTGCAGATGTAATGAGCAACAGATGAGGTACCATTGGCTCATGTCCACAGCAACAGAACTAGGTGCCTTCACCTGGCCAAGTTGACAACTGAATCTAACTCCCACACCAGCTCAGTGCTGGGCTGGACCAGGTGGACCCTGAGGTCCTTTCCGGCTTGATGCTTCCCTGGGCCTATGCTTACTGGAAGAACAGGGAATGTTTGGGCTGGGCTTGGTGAGGAAGCTGGCTCCGAAGGGAGGCGACAGCTCACAGGGTTCTGGGTGACAGTGGGGGACAGAAGGGGGAGCTTGCTGAATTCTGTATCTCCCAGACCCAAAGCTGACCTCAGGAGACAAGGCTATCCTGTGGCCTTGATTCTAAGATGGATAGTTTGTCATAGATATAACATTTCTGAAATAGGGAAGCTTTTAGTGCCCACCAATATATTTAATGAAATGTCCTCTCCTCCTCCTCCAAGAGCTGTCATTAAATTGGAGGTGTGTCATGCCTTCGGTGGCCTCTGAGACCTGTGGCCTGTGGCAGTTGGTGGTGGGTCTGGGCAGCTGAAATTGGCTCCCTTTGGGATTTCCCAGATTTGAACATGTAGCATTAAACCTGGGCGATTGTGGTAGCAACAACTGCTGCTTTCCTTTCCTAGATACACAGGCACACGCGCAGCTGGGGAGGTGGCCAGCAAGTCTGTTCCCAAATCCTTGGGCATCCCCATACCTTCCGGTGGCCTCTGTGGGCTCTGACCTGGTCTTGTTTAAATGCCATGTCTCCCTCTCCTCCCTTGCTTATGAACCATCCATGGCTCCCGTTTCTTCCACCACAAACCTGAGCTTGGCCTGGCTTCCAGCCTGACCCTCCGTCTGTAATTTCAGAGGTTTAATGAAACAGAATTTAATACAGAAAATTCTTTTTGCTGTAATATCGAGGTTTAATAAAAGCAGCTTTGTATCCTGAATCATCACTGTTAGGTACAATACAAGCATGCATTTTATTTTATTTGATCCATCCAAGCACCTAGGACAGTGCCCGGTGGGTTGCAGGCCCCCCGGCCCCCCTTGCTGGCCCAGGAAAGTTGCTGGGACTGCAGCTGAAAGCCGAAGTCTTCCAGGATTAAGCAGAATCACAGGAGAGAGCTCAACCCTAAGAATGGCTAATTATTATTATTATTTTTAAACCAACTACAATTTACAGTAGGTGCGTAAGGGAACGAGGCACTGAAGAGCACATCCTCAAACGAGGGTTAATTAGAAGTCTTTCCAATAGCTAGTGCTTCATCAGCAACAGAACAGCATGTAAATAAATCTAATTTCCCTCCAACTCCACGCGTCACAAGCTTAATTACAGCAGCCCCAATGTGTGCGTATGTGTTTTTTTCATTAGCGAAAGAGGGCCATTATTAGCCATGTCTGGTAAGAATTATGATGAAGAGGCCGGTTCCACCCTCGATAGGTGTCCTCAGAGAGCAGAGAGGAACTTTCCGTGTGAACTAAAAGAGTTTCCAATTAAGGTGGTTTGGAGGAAGCAGGAAGCAGCCATGCAAATTAGAAAAAGATTACAGAAAGGGAAAAAGCAGGGGGCCGGAAGGGTTCTGGGAGGCTTGGTTAATTACTGCGTGGAGGAAGATTTCCTTTTGGGGGCTGTACCCTCTTTTTTGCCCCGGAAATCTTGGGGCTTAGAAGATCCCCCTGGGGTCCTCTCTTGGGTCCTGCCTTCAGAGAGCTAAAATGAGACATGGACTTGGGGGTGGAGTGGGGTCTGACCGCCTTTACCCACCTTGGTAGGTGGCTTTTTGCAACCCCCCCCTCCCCACCTGCTGTCACCGACTGTCTGGACTGTCTGTCTGTCGGTAGGCAGTGAGCTGTTGCAGAGAGCGTATTGTTCTAGAACTAAGTAGCTGAAAAGCCCGAGCCAAAAATTAGTTAACACAAAGAAAGGCGAACCCTACAGGCCAAGTTCCAATTGTCTGCAGGAAGTGCCATGCCCAGGGGGCCTTTGAGGGGGATTTAAGTCCATTCTGCCTGGCACTTACTGAGCGATGTTGGCAAAAAGTTTTTTCTTTCCTCCCGCCCTGCCCCCAGCCCCACGACGATGCCATTCTTCACTGAGCAGTGTAAGAGGCTGCCCCTGGTGATGCTAATAATCTCCAGTGGTCCCCAAATCACAGTGGCTGTGTGAGCTCAGCGCACGTGTGTTCCGGCTGCTCAGACGTCTGTCCTGTCTGTCCATTGGCTGCAGCAGAGGGCAATTTCAACACCCCTTCTTGGGGGGAGAGGAGCTGGGTGCCTGGGTCATCTGAGCCCCTCACAGGTGCCTCTCCTGGGTGCCTGCAGGGATGGGAGGCTCTTCTTATGCCAAAGCAGTCTGCGCTGGTGCAGCAGCCCCGGCCAGCATGTTTACTGAGCATCTACTAAGTGCGGATGTTTTCTTTCATTAAACAGACATTGCTGAGAGCCTCCCCTGGGCAGGGCACTGTGTTAGGTGCTAGGGATTAATCAATGACCCAAGAGAGAAATTCCTGCCCTTCTGGCGCTTGTAGGAACTGCTGCCCTGATCAGAACCTTCCAGTGGCTTCTCATTTGGAATACAACCTAAATTCCATGCCCTGTCTTCATAAGACCAGGCCCCATCAGGGAAGGCTACTGAATGCCCAGCAGGCCTGAGCAGGGTCTGGGAGCGTGTCCCCCCAGCGTGGAGTGGCTAGCGAGGTCTGTGGAAGCTAGGCAATGAACATACAGCTCAGGCCACAGCCACACCATCCTGAGTTTTTGGACTCCTTCTGGGGTAACGAATAGGGGTGGCGTGAGACGTTGCTGCAGGTCAGCCCTCTCCATCCAGCCTTCTCCACAAGCTGGATTTGGAGGGGAGTGCACTCACATCTGGCTCCAGGGAGCCTCCAGGGGTAGGCCAACCTTCTAGGGCGGCAGGGCCCTCTTCACCGCCCACCTGGGTGGCACTTCTATCCTTCCTTCAGGTCCAAGACTCAGTGGCTCAGGGGTTTAAAGGCTGTGGCTGCAGTGCCGCTGCGTGGAAGGCTTCACACAACCTGTCTGGCAGAGTTGGGCTGCTGCTGGGTATCCCATCGTTATTTTGGTGGGCAGAGACCATGCGTGCCCGCTGTTGGCATTTTCCCTTGCAGCGTTTAGCACCAACATGATTTTGCATGTAATTTATTCTGGGATAAATCAGAAAACTTATCTGGCTCTGGTAACGGTGGGATTTGAACCCAGATCTGACCTCTCAGCCTGGGCTCCAGGCTGTGGCACTTTGCATGGAGCTGGGCACGTTGTACTAATGGTAGTGATATTTGAAAATATTTTCCAGGGAGATAGTTGTTCTTGCTGTCGTTAGCATTTCCAAGCCTGTGGGTATTTAGTTATTCATGTGTTGATCACCCAAACTTCTTGATTTTCTTTTGAAAAAATATTATTTCAGTAGCATATGTATTATAAAATTTCCCATTGTGGGCGGCTGCCATGGCTCAGCAGGCAGAGCTCCGACCTGCCTTGCTGGAGGTCTGGATTTCGATCCCTGGTGCCTCCTGCCCATATGCAAATTAAAAAAAAAAATTAAAAAAAAAAAAAGAAAAAAAAATTTCCCATTGTAACCATTTTTAAGCCGACAGGCCAGTGATGTTAATTACTTTCACAGTGTTGTGCTTCCATCACCACCTTCCATTACCCAAACTTTTTCGTCACCCCAAACAGAAGTTCTGCGCCGGTTAGGTAGTAACCCCTCATCCCTGCCCTTGGCCCCCGCCAACCTTTCATCTACCTTCTGTGTCTGAATTTCTACTGCACATGAGATATTGCCAAGTTGAGTTATTTTTTTTATTTTTTAATTTTTTATTAATTAAAAAAAAATTACAAGAAACACAAACATTCCCAACACATACACTCAGCAATTCACAATATCATCACATAGTTGCATATTCATCATCATGATCATTTCCCAGAACATCAGCATCAATTCAGAAAAAGAAATAAAAAAACAACAGAAAAA
>PVIY010039452.1:0-23101 GCA_004026745.1 Myrmecophaga tridactyla
AAAAAGTATTGGCAAAGTCCCTTGAGGGATGGGAGAAAAATATGGAACTATTACACTTTACCACCTGGGAAACTCCTGATACTATGCCAAACATTAGGGACACCCAAATCAATAGGCCAAGCCCTTGATCTTGCGGTTTAATCTTGTGAAGCTTATTTATGTAGTGGAGAAGCTTAGCTTACCTATAGATATGCCTAAGAATTACTTCTGGAGGACCTCTATTGTTGCTCCGATGTGGCCTCACTCTCTCTAAGCCCAAGTCTGCAAGAGAAATCATTGCCCTCCCCTGTGTGTGGAACATGACATCCAGAGGTGAAATTCTCCCTGGTGGCATGGGAGATGACTTCCAGAGATGAGTATGGCCCTGATACCATGGGATTAACAATGCAATCCTGACTACAACGGAGGAAAAGAAGTGTAACTAATAAAGTATCAGTGGCAGAGAGAGTTCAAATAGAGTCGACAGGCTACTCTGGAGGTCACTCTTATGCAAGCTTCAATTAGATATTGCTACCTATCATAACTTGCAAACCCCAACTCAAACCATTCCAGACAATCTTAAAGAATACATAGGACAATATATAAGAGTCTACAAAGGTTCCATGCACTAGAGTAACTTTTCGGAAACCTCTGGATAGGTACCTGGACCACATAGATCCTGAAACCTAGAGGGCCCAGCCTCTCCAGAACATCAGCTAGTTCCATCTCCCTACCCCTTATTATTGACAGCCCCTTCCAACATGAATAATTTAGAATGGCCATAGCCAAAATACCCCTAAAGAGTGGAAAGAAAGATCAAAGGTGATGGTGGAGTTATACAGAGAAGGTAGGGTTTAAAAATGAATATGACTGTGAAATCATTAAATTGTTATTTCTTTCAGTCTCCAGTATCTCAGAGCAGCCAGAAGTAAAAACCTAAAATTGTGGAATTGTACCACATACCAAATTCTGAAATCTGTTCTACAACTAATTGTTGGGTTGTGCTTTGTAATTTATTGCTTTTTTCTATGTATGTTATTTTTCACAGAAAAAAAAAGTCAATTATGATGATAAAAAAATATTTATTCCTTCTAGCCTCACATGTTCTGGAGGAGCTAGAAGGAAAAATCTGAGATGATGGTATGGCAGCCCATGACAAACTCTGGAATCTGTCCTGTAACTTCTTGTTGAAGAGTGCTTTGAAAACTACTGCTTTTTTCTTTCTTTGTTTTATATGTTATAATATATAATAAAAGAGTTTAAAAAAATCTTAATTAAACTAGATGTATTAGGCATGATTCTAATAAATCTGATAAATAGAGCAGATATTGACACCTGCTGATGGAATACTTAATGGTGGTGCTATGTAGTAATTTCTTCAATTTAAATTTGCTACTCACCAGATGGATTTTAAAATTATCTCAACAAAACCTGTACTTAATGGACCACTATCAATTTTAGGAAGTCTTCCTACTGAAGGCTGTACTTTTCTGAAGGACAATAAGTTGCTATGATTTACACTGATCTCCTGAAAAGTATCTGAGAAGGACAATAAGTTATAAAAAGAAAATACTTGTCCAAGAATGCCATTTTTATTTATTTTTTGATGGCCACAACTTTTCTTCACAAAAGTTAACCACACATATTTCTTAATAAAGCACTGAAACAGTGAAAAAAAAGTGAATACAAACAGCGGTTCACATGTGAAGGAATGGATTAGATTGAAGAATACACTTTTCTGCATTTCATACAGCTTCAAACCACTATACTGCCTAAAGAAGAAGAACATATTCATCGAAGGCCAGCCAAGGGAAAAATATCTGGAACACAGAATATGACCATTTTTCACTATCAAAGGGTTAAGTCTTGACCTTGCACCCAAATACAGTGAGAACTTCCAGTTGCTGATGCCCAAGTACAAGGTCAGACTGCAGAGCACTGTATTTTCTGTGGAGAAATTCTGTTTCAACAATTTTTCATTATTATTTTCAAAAAGAATTAAGAAACAAGTATGATTTAGGTTCATGTGTCAACTTGGCCAGGTGAGGGTGCCCAGTTCTCTGGTCAAGCAAGCACTGGCATAACCATTGCTGCAAAAAATTTCATGGCTGGTTAATAAATCAGAAGGCTGGTTTATTAAATCATTATTTAGTTTATTGCATCTGTGGCTAATTATATCTATGATCAAATAAGGGAAAGTATTCCACAAAGAGAGAATCCAATCAGTTTGATTTAATCCAATTAACTGAAGACTTTTAAGGGAGAAGAAAGAACTTTCATGTCTTCTTCAACCAGTCAGCTCCTCCTGGAGTACTCACGGTTGAACTTCATTAGAGTTGCCAGTTAGTACCTGCCTTATGGAATTTGAACTCATGCACCCACACAATTGTATAAGACAGTATTATAAAAGCTCGTATTTACAGATATCTCCTGTTGGTTCTGTTTCTCTGGAACCCTGAATATAATAAGTTCCCTTGGAAAGTCTAAGTTATTGTGGAAAATGATATGCTTGTTGTTCTATTACTATCATCTGAACCCACGCCAAATCCCTAGAGTACAATAATTATTTAGGACATATTTAATCCCCTTATTTACCTGTATAAAAAAATATTCATTGTATTCCCATCATTGTACTGAGCGTTTTACATTGAGTAAAAGAAAAACATGAAATTTGTGTTCACAGAGGTTACATTTAGTCAGGTAAAAAACTAGATGTTAAATAATAAGTAAAGAGACAAAAATTTTAGATAGCTTTTCATGTTATAAAATAACAGAATATATATATAAAGTATAAAAATAAAATCTAAAACAACACAAACTGCTCTAGATAATTCTTAAGAGGATTGATTAGATAGGTAAGTTTGAGACTCACCCACTGAGAGGAGATGACTGATATTCTCCAGCATCACATTTCTGAACAGCTTTCTCTGGGTTGTATTCAGCATGGCCCACTCTTCCTGGGTGAATTCTATAACTACATCTTTCAAGTTCACTAACTCCTAAAAACATAAGAGTTCAGAAAGGGCTATCTGCCGATATCCAGAGTAGAATGATTGAGAGCATAGCACTAAGGAATTGGTGACCATTGACAGAAAGCTCAAACTGCATTTGAGTTCCAAGTCAGATGATTCTCCATGCTGAGCAGTCATCTGTCTTTCACACAGATATGGATACATACACATATACACACTGATTATTTAAGACTCAATTATTTAAAAAATCTCAAAAGACACATGGTATAATATAACCTGGACATTTCCCAATAACCTGGTCATTATGACTTACAGATGGTGTTGTATAATTTGCACTTCAGCATTTATAACAAAAAAACATTTTCCCCTCATTTCAAGTAAATATATAGACTCATCATGAGACAATGAATACCCATGTTTTGCCACTTTTATAACTATAGTTAGATTATAGCCCCAGATGACCTCAGTTTTCTCTCATCTATGAAATCATTTCACAACCAGTTTGAAATTTTGAAAGATCCGATGAGCTTATATGTAAAATATTTTGTATCTGAACATAATATACAGGTATATCATTCAATAGAATGGCAGCAAACTTTGCAGCTAAGTGTAGCATTCTGCAGAACTAAACTCTCCATGGATAACTTGGAACAGTATATTCTGCCTCACTAAACTCTCCATGGCTCAGGTATTCATCCTAACGTACAAGCACGGACAGATCAGTGGCACATGCCACAGACCCTGAGACTCCTATACTGACTCCTACGATCCTGGCTGGCTATTCCAGGGATATGAGATCTTCCAAACTCAGCTTTCCTTGGAATCTTCAAAACCCATGTTCATCATCTCTCTTCTATCTTCACCTCCTCTTAATGTTCAAGAGTAAAAGAAGGCTCTTAAGCCATTCTGGTCTCTCCAATTCTTCAAAAATTTTCACAGGTCCATAAATTTTACTCTACCCACTATACCCCTGAATGCTAACTAAAATGAAAGAAACAACACTTCTTTCCATTACTTCCATTTACAAAATTTGAACAAAGATTGTTTCAAAGAAGGGAAAATGGGCAATGAGGACAAAATAAAGGGAAAATTGTAGTTATCTTTTCTGAAAGTTTAAAAAATGTACAAATATACAATACCAATACTTTAAGAAATTAGGAGTTGAGGAAAATAAATGACTCATCTTTTTCTTCTATTAACTAATCCCACATTTGCTCCTGTCAACAATGCAAGTGAGTATTGAGAAATACTTACCCCCACCCTAGCAACTGTGACACTGTACTGATAGAACTTACCTGCTAAACGCCAGCCTCCCAACCAACTATAAACATCTGCCGTTACTCACCTCTATCACCTAAGTTCACTGTGTGCCTAAGCCATTCGCAGGCATTAACAGGCTCAATGAGTGCATTATTTCTCCAAAGATGACATGGGCTAAATGAGAAAAAAACTCTCTGAGCTGTCTAGTGAATACAGAGTCTTAATGGAGTCTGGAACAAACTTGTACTGGATAAATTACTTATTGATGAATGATCACTATCCCAGAAGCCAGGATAAATATAACCTGAGTTCAGATGCTTGAATATCTTCTAAATGAGATTAGAATATTCATGCCCATCTGCTGACAATACATGGGTAATTTCAGTAAAAAGAAGAATTCCTTACTTACCAATGGCGGCATTGTCAACAGCTCAGCTGACAAATATTTTCCTCTGGGTTTATACTCACAACAAGATAAATACTAGGTGAACAAAGCTGAGAAAGCAGAAAAAAACTATTAGATTCTGGACTTGTCCTGGATTTCCAGACAGAACTCTAATGACTCCTAGCCCTCCACCTGGGAATAACCCCAGTCCAATATACAGAAACATGAAGTATGCTACAAGAGAATACCTTCTTTGTAAAGGAAAGATGAAAATCACTGAGTTCATTATTATTATTATTTGAAAATAATTGAATTTTATATATTCATTAGCCCATGATTTTCTGAGATTTTCCATTTCCTCCCTGATTACAAAATATTTGGTCTCCAAATCCAGAGAAATCACTGTGGATTTTCTCAGCTATCAGTACGCCTGGCTTCTGAAATATTCATCCCAGTCCTCTCAACTCACACTCCTGTTCTGTTTTTACCTTGTACCTGTCCTTCTGAGGATACCTGCCTGAAATCATCCTGGTTCTTCCACTTTAGATGTCATCCTGCTGGATTTAGATAGTAACCAAGACTTAATGCATTGTATTATGGGGTGATAATTCAATGACTTGGTGCACTTTGAGGGCTCAATGGATGACTGCCATTATACAAATATAGTCCTGAAAGTCCCTTGCATCAAAAAGTAGCATAAGTACATGGGTCATTACATCTCACAATCTCCAAGCTTAGGTGACTCAAATAATATAGAATGAAGGATTCGGAAGAAAAACCCATCTTCTCAATCTGATATTTGTAAAACGCAGTTGAAATCTTATCCTATATTAATAATTTTCAGCTGTAATATCCTTTCATTTCATAATTTATAGATGGGAAGATCATCTATGTTTTAAATTTTCATTGACATTAATAATTACATAATAATTTCATGGACAAATGGTGATATTTTCTGAAAAAGAAGTCAGATTAATTTACCCATTTGAACCTGAATCCACATAAACAATATTGTATTAAATGTGCTCAGAGATTTACATTTATTTAATCTTCAAATTAATCATATTGATTAAAGCAGATTTACCTATTTAACAAATGAAGTGAACAGAGGTTCATAAATGTTTAGTAATCTTAGAAAATTACATGGCTAGGAAAAGACACAGCCAGAAAGGGTTTGAATTTTTTCTGCCTGTCTCCCCAGGTCAAATTGCTTAAGGCCTATACCTAGATTTTTACCTAGAATGCTACCTCTTATTTCAATAATCAGATTCTGCACCTTACTGTGAAAATCTCTTTTCATATAGTTTGTTTACACAATTATATTGCTCCATGCCCAGGTTCTCCTTCACAAGAGAACCTTCAAAGAATTGAATCCACTAACAAAATATCAACTTTTGGTTCACCTGTTGTTTACTGTCCAGCATAACCTACACTTACTCATGTCAATACAGTATTACTGAGAACAGTATTTCTCATGTCCTGCCTTGTCTGTGACTCCACACAGAACATAAAAGCCAGGTTTAAACACAGAGTTTGTCGTTATTCATTTATTAGTTCATTTGTCTGTGCTTCCTACTGGTCTAACCACATGAATTTATTCCTTGAATGATTTCAGGCAAGTTTCCCTGTGAAAAGTACTATTGAATTATGAATCTAGAAAAAATGTATGCCTACTGTAACCTAAACTGACCTCAAATGACCTGGGCCCAAATGCCTGCAGTGAAATCCAATAATTACAAAGTAAATAAAGGCTGTCCTTTTTGGTTAAAATTGTCTTCCTTATAAAACAGAGCCTAAACAGGCCAAAAATGCAAGTAAATCAAAAGTTATTGCTGATACTTTTACCAAATTCCAGCGTTTAGAAGTTCTTAATCACTCTAGAAAAAGTACCATTTCCATGGAGTACCCTCCTTTAATGCAGTTGGCAGTATCATCAGTCCTATAATCCCAAATATACCCTCATTAATTCAGACAATCATAAAGATACATATAATCAACACATGCCTTCTTTAACACAACTTTCACCATCAAAGTACATAAATCATGCTGATATCCTTTAATTCCTCCTATAATCTAAAAACGAACCTACATATCTTTTCCCAGAGGACTCACTCTTTTGTGGATTTTGATATGCTGGGCAAGTACCCTGGTGAATTTTCAGGAAGAAGGCCTCTACTACTCTTCATCTCTAAAAGGACTTGTAATCAACAAATAGTCTCTAAGGATGTAAACATCAGTGTAGTCTATATATGTATAAATATTTGTACTCAAATAAAAATATATGTATTTGCTTTTAAATATACATATTTTATTACTGTACACAGGAAAGAATATACCATATCTCATCTTCTCACATTTAGCTGATGTTCTAAGAACTTTAAAGCCCTATAAACCTTAAAATATTAAGATTCCTAGAATAAATAATCTAGATTCATTAATGATTTCACTATGAATAGATTTTGTACTATTTTTTTCCTTAGATTCAGTCTGGGATAATGCACCGCATTCAAATTTTACTGCATATATAGTTTCTCTTTTTTAAATTGTGGAAACATATATACAAGATAAACTTTCCAATTTCAACCACTCCCCATCATACAAGTGATGGGATTAATCATACACTAAGTTTTATGCTGCCTTCATCAGCATCCTTAGCAGAATTTCACAATCAGCACAAACAGAAATCAAATAGCCAGCACTGACTATTTCTTTGAAATTAAAAGTATGAAAGCATTCAGTCATATCTTGAAATACAAAAAAAAAAAAAATTTTAGAGGCAAAAAACAAGCAAATCATTTTAGATGCAGGCATTTGATTTTAAAGTAATATTTTATCTGTTTTTAAACTCACTGTTCCGAAATTTAACAAGACGTATTCTGTATTACTTTATTACTATGTAGTTTAGTAATCAATGATTCCATTTTCATGGTTTTCTTATAGTCCTAGAAGATTTCAGCCAAGTTAATTATAATATTTTTGAGGCAAATCATATTTTTTCATCAGACATGAGAATATGGTATAGCTACAGGTTACTCTGAACTAGGCCTATAAAGGACATAAAGTTTTACTAGCAAATAAAAAAGATAGCTCAGAATGTGGAGTTTAAGAGCTACATTAGAAGAGATCATTTTCAGAAAAAAAATCAAAGATGCTTTGAATACAGAATATTGAAACTATTTCATTTTGGGAGATGGAAAATCCTCCCAGAAATGAAGGTATTTTGCACAAAATACTGCTGCAAGGTTTTACTCCAGGCATTGAGTCAAAGGTAAGATCCCTTACTAAAGTTTTGAATTATCAAAGATGAGAAAGCATTCAAAATATAATCAGTTTTTTTATATTACTGAAGAGGGAACTGAAATATAGCACTAGAGAAATAAATGTTCAGTTCTGAGATTCAGATATTGGAGTCAAATTGGAAAATATAAGTTTTGCCTAGGTAGAGAGGAAGAAGGAAAGGAAGGCTGAGAGGGAGGCCTGCAGTTCCTATGATTAAGGTTTCAGAAAGAGCTCACAAACACAAAGAAAGTGGAGCCAGAGAAATCCAGGTGAATATTGACCTAGGAGACCAGGACAGAGACAGATTCCAGAAAAAGGGAATCAGGGAATTTGTTATGGAACCTTGCAGGATGAAGCAGCATTCAGTGGAATCAATGAGGTGGAGATAACCAGACTCTCAAGGGTAGTGGATGTACATGAAAACAGTTTAAAAACACACTGGAGTGCATTGAGAAAGAATTAAATTTTAAGTACCTATACCACAATGAACTATATAACTTAAGGCAACTTTTCAATAAGAACTGAAATTTATATTTCAGTGGAACTCAAGCAGTTCACTTAACTGTCTATTATTAGTGGATTTTGTTTGTTATAAATATGGTTGCAAATGTCACTAGAAAAACATGAATTCGTTGTGTGGAGTAAGTGGATCTGCAACTAAGCATATAAGAAAGACTGGTAGGAAAGAAGAATCAAAAGCCCCAAACTAGACCTTTCTAATCAGGATCTGCATTTTAATGAGATCTCAGGGGATTTCTAAATGCATTCAAGAATGAGAAGTAGTGGCTCAGAATTTATTCCAATGTTCCCTTTTAACATGCTTAAATCTTCTGTGTGGTGCAATGATTTTTCCACTGTCTCATTCAGTTCATATCCAAACAACATCATCAAGAAAGTTTATCTCGGGGACTTTGCCTACACTGTAGTAATTCAAAATAACCTGATCTTGGTGCCAAGATCCCAGATTTCCAAAATCTTTCCCTGTTTTTGGCATAGGCTCAAAATAAAATACTCTTCATTGAAAATACTGAATTATACAGTCAAGCTTACAAAGAAGAATCTGTGCAGTTTCTATGCTGTGCAAATTTCTGGTCATACTTCCTAGACATAAGAGTTTCAAATTATTTTAACAATTCTTGTGTCTAGCCCAAAATTTATATCACATGCATTCATTTAAAATTTATCCTTCCGAACTGATAGTTAGTAGACTGATTTCCTTGTGGCACATGCACAGCACATTTGCCAATCCCAATACTTTCAAAATTTAATTACCTCATAATTTTAGTTAATTTGTTGTTGCATTATTACAAAAATATTATTTATTTCTAGTTAGGATGCATACAGATTTCTTGTTTATATAATTTTCTCTCCTGAATTATTTTGTCATTAGCCTCATTTTCTTTGAATCATATTTATCATAAAAAATTCTTAAGATAATCTTAACTCAATGACTTTATTACACATAGTGAAACTTATCTCACAATATACTCTATCCAAATTTTTCTTTATCAGGTGTTTGCTGTGAAATGAGGTGAATCCCAACCTTGCCATCCATATAAACCTTGTACTAATGAAGAGCAAAAAGTTTAATTTCACCTACTTTTATTCTTTATCTTTCCCAGTTTTCACCATCCCACAGAATGGGGTAGAGAGGGGTTGTTTTAGTTTGCTAATGCTGCCAGAAATGCAATACCAGAAATGGACTGGCTTTTATAAAGGGGATTTATTAAGTTAGAAGTTTACAGTTCTAAGGATATAAATGTGTCCAAACTAAGGCATCCAGACGAAGATACCTTGACTAAAGAAAGGGCCAATGATGTTTGGGATTTCTCTTTCAGCTGAGAAGGCACATGGTTATGTCTACTTGTTTTTTCTCCTGGATTCTCCTTTCAAATGGCTTCTGGTTTTCACAGAGCTTCCCCAGGGTTACTTTCTTTCTGCTTCTCCAAATGTCTTTGTGTTGGCACTGAAGCTTTTTCGAAAATGGTTTTCTCTTAAAGGACTCCAGTAAGAGACCCACCTTTAATGTGTGGAAACACATCTCCATGGATACCACCTAATCTAAAGGTCTACCCACAACTGAGTGGCTTAAATCTCCATCGATATACCATAATTAAAAAGATCCCACCCAATGGATGAGTAAAAAATAAGGACAGAAATAATTAAATAATGGGCAGGATGAGGGGTAAAAAAAAATGAGATAAAATATTAGTGGTCAATAAGAGGGAAGGGCAAGGGATATGGAATTTATGGGGGGTTTTCTTTTTAATTTTTTTCTAGAGTGATGCAAATGTTCTAAAATAGATTTGGGTGATGAATACACAACTGTGTGGTGATTAAAACTGAATGTGCTGATGAATTATGTGATGATATTGTGAGCCTCCAAGTGTATACTGTGTGAATATATTTCAATAAAATTGCATAAAAAAGATCCAACCCAACAATATTAATTCAGGATTAATGAGCATGGCTTTTCTGGGATATACAACAGTTTCAAAGCAGCACATTCCACTGTTTGGACTCCAAATGTTCTTTCCCTATACAAAATACATTCATTCCATTACAACATCATAAAGCCTTAAAGCATTTCAGTAGCAATACAAATGGAATAAAAAGTCAGAATAAGTACAAAACCTCATCAAACTCAGTTATGGACATAGTCCATCCTAAGGCAAAATTCTCCCCTGGCTCTGGACTTCCAAAACTCAGAACAAGTTATCTGTTGCCAAAATAGAAAGGAGGGATAATCATGGGATCAATGTTACCATTTCCACTGGGAGATATTGGAAGGAAAACATGGGGTTCACTAGACCCAAGCAGTTCCAAAACCTACAGGGCAAACTCCATTAGATTTCAAAGTCTGAGAGTCATTTACCCTTGGGGCTTTAGAAAGCAGCAGCCCCACCCTTTCTAAGAGACAATGCAGTGGTCATGTCCTCTTCAAACACTGAGATGAAGGGTATTCACCTTGGAGCACATTGGAGAGACCACCTTTTTCTTGGCTCCACCCTCAACAAGCATTGGGGCAGCACCTGGGTCCTCTGCCATCTCTGGGGCACACTCTAAATCCCCTCAGAAAAATAGGGAAGCAGCAAGGCTCTCCCCAAACCCCAAAGAATGTGCTCCATACTTCCTTAGGCCTGGGGCACCAAAATCCTTCCTGAACATTGAGGCAGAAGGTCTGCTCTCTGCATTCAGGGCCAACTCACCCTCTCCAAGTGTATGGGTGGACCTGCTTTCCTGGCCTGAGTTTTCTTGACTTTAGACCTTAGCTTCTATGGTTCTGCCCTTGAAGTTATTTTTCCTTCAGTTTGTCCCTTTTCTGTCCTTTCTGTCTGGACTGGTAGTGATTCTGTATAAACAGATCCCACAATACTCTTGTTGGTTTTCTAGGCAGAATACTGGGATCCGACCCACCAGACAATAGGATGTTCCACAGATCCTTCCTGGATAACTCCATCTCCAGTCCTTGCTTTTTCTGAAATGGCTTACTGGTTCCATGTTTGGCTAAATCCCCACATGGGGCACTATTATCTGGGGCCTCCCTTTCTGGAAACTCAGAATTTTCCAGACCATAAGTTTCTGATTTCTTTATACACAGGAGCTCAGTTTCTGGCTTATGTCTTTCCTGTCACATCTCACCATAAGCTGCAAGGAAAAAACAGGCCACACTTCCCACATTTGTAAAACTCTTCAGCTAAGAATCCCAGCTTGTCGTTTTTAAATTCTTCCTTCCATTCACAGTCAGGACTGAATTTGGTGAAATTCTCTACCACTTTAAAGCAAGGATCACCTTCCTTCCAGTTTGTAATAACACATGTACCATTTCTGTCTAATCAGAAGCAGAAGCAGGTTTGAAGAGACTTATCAGAAGCAGGTTTGAAGAGACTTGTTGGTAGAAATGAGGACTTCAGAGACCTCATTTCTACCAACAAGTCTCTTCAAACACTGTAAGCCTTCACTATCAAGCTCCTCACGAGTCTTCCAGAATCTTCCCCTTATCCATTTAAAAAGCCATTCCAATATGTTTGGTATTTGCAAACCACAGCTCTCTACTTCTATGGTATCGGTATCTGTTTAGTTTGCTAATTCTGCTGGAAATGCAATATACCAGAGATGGGTTGGCTTTTATAATTATAAAGATTACTGTTCTAAGGCCATGAAAATGTCCAAACTAAGCCATCCAGAGAAAGATACCTTGACTCAAGAAAGGGCTGATAATGTTCAGGGTTTCTCTGTCAGTTGGGAAAGTATATGGTAATATCTGCTAGCTTTCTTTCCTGAGGTACACAACAGTTTCAAACTGGCAAAGAGGTCATTCATTTTCCTCCAATCTGAAAAAGGAGCAATAAAATTAGAAATGTATATAGTTCTACAAACATGAAACATATGGTTCAGTATATTGTTAATATGTTAAATGCCAAATTAATATGATTAAAATCTACCTAAAATTCACACCAAATACACTGACAACAGACAACATTGACAAACTGATTCTAATATTTATTTGAAAGACAAAAGGCCAAGAATACGGCCACTGAACTCTTTGCTCTAGTCCCAGCTGGGTAATTCTTGCTCTTTATGATCAGGGCCTGACAGGCAAGAATGGGGATCCCTGTCTTGGAAGGAGTGATTGAGATGGCCTATTAGAGGGAAGAAGCTGTGCTGTTATATTACAGAGGCAAGGAGGAATATGTTTGGCACTGACATGATTTACTTAGGCATCTCTTGATATTCTCCTGCCCAACTTTTGTCAATAATTTTGAGAAAGAGATCTGACCCATCATGGGTGATGACCTGCCACCTGATAAACACCTGAGACTGGAAGAGGTGCCAGGTGGGAGCGAGGGAACTCTAGAATGGACAAGGTAAAGGATACTGATTGGCCCCAAGAACACCTGCAGTGGTGGTAGAATTATGGGTAAATATGCTTCCTCTTACAGATTCCTTCAGGAAGACAGGCCTACTGTTATCCTGGGAGAACAGTTCCCTGAATATATAAATATAAATCCAAGTGAGACAAGGGATGGAATGGATGGACATGGAGATGGTCCACCTAGATCCTCCTTAAGTGAAGAACTTCCTGCTCAGATTCTGAATGTTATAAACACTTTGACAATATCCTTTATTTGTCTGGACATTTGAGGATTGCCTCACCTTCAAAAAACCACATGCCAAAAGTCACACATCCCCAGGGTGATTAATGGAAACCAAGGTATGTGGTTCTGGCCATTCTGGTTCAGTGTAGTACACATATAATGGGCCATGTCAGTTATAAGGCTGCCTTGCAGCTTCAATTTTCCCTCTGCTCACGATATCTTTCTCTCCTTTCCTTTCCACCATGTTGATCCCAAGAGCACTTCCAAATAAATATTCCACATATTATCTGGGTATCTAACCTGTGAGAACAGTCAAAATTGGGGGAAAAAAAAGAGGATTTCATAAGCATAAGTTACTCAAATTCTGCTGAAGATGAAATAAGATGAGGGCTGACAAAATCTCAAGACACTGTTATATTGATGAAAATATTACTGTCACCAAGACTGATGTACATGAATTAATAGGAATAAAAACTCAGATTGGAGAGGTTGAGAATAAGGTGGGATGAGGAGAGAATCTGATGAATGGACTCTGCTCTCAACTTGCACTGAAAAGGACATGAGAGGTGAGCAGTTGGAAATAAAAGTTCAAAAGGGTTTTAACTTTTTTTCAAGTTTCAGAATGGAAGCTTTTAGAACATGTTTAAATTCAGAGACTAGGTCAGATTTAGATGGAGTAGATTAACATAAAATATATGATTTATAAATAATGATATAAAATTCATGATACTGTGGCAAGGAATGAGAATTAAACACCAAATGGAGGTAAAGAAGTCAGCTGGGATAAAGGATGCCTCAGCTGCTATGGGAGAGATGCCAGTAGAAGAATACTTTCAAATTTAATTGCCCAAAATACCTAACTCCAAAAGTACCTATTTCATTTTTCAACCAGATTTCAAATGAGCTGCTTAATGTGAGTGGAAAGGCAAGAATGTGGAGATTCAAAGGTCATGGCAGGGATGTAAAAGAGTATTTATTAAGCCTGGGAAATGGAATTGACCTGAAAAACCTGATGGGATTGCCTGAAATTTTTGAGAAATGCCCCAGATAGCCTGGTGTCATAAGCTCATATCCAAGGTAATAATTACAATGTACCTTAGTAAAAGAGTTTCCTTCTGGGAACCAGGAACTTTAATCTGGAAAGGCCTATCTCTGTAGTCAAAACTATTTCTGTAGGGCCACTACAGCTTGGAAACCTTCAATATGCCACTTAAGAAGCCTAGACAATTCACGAGGTGGTAGACACCTAATGCTAAAATGCACCAGATATAGACATGTTTCTAAATAGCAAAGAAACTTTAAGACTGAGGGTGTCTGATGGCCAGTACTGAATATAATGATTCCTGTGGTCAAATGAAACTCATATTTGTAGAGCCCCAGGGTAATTTAAAGTATCACTAAATATGACCTATTTGCACTAAGGAAGACTGATATCTCCACCTGTAAAATACAGGTAGTATTTTAACCAACTTCCTATTCTGAGTGGTAAAATAAATAGTTGCATGTAGAGTGCTTTGAAATAAGCTATTTGAAAGAGTATTCATCCCTCACCAGTGCAGCCCATAACTGGCGACTCACCCCACACCCCACGTGTCCAAACTCCATCACTGGATCCAATTCCCTGTGCTCCAGATGTCCCCATTTCACCAGCCCATATACCTGTCCCCCGTACTCCCACACCAAGTGCAGCCCAACCCACCTCTCCTGCACCCCTCCTGAGTAGTACCTGCCCCTCCATGTTCCCTGCAGGCTGCTGCCAGTGCATAAAGACTGCAGACAATAACCTCCATACCCAGGCTACCCCTGCTCCCTGCCCATAATGCTGTACAGCCTCACCCCAGCCCCCTTGAGCTCTGCACATCAGTTTATGGCACTCCTAGGCCCACACATGCCCATGGGCCCCCAATCATATCACTCAGTTCTGAGAACCATACTTTACAGCAGTCCTAGAACTGTGCATGTGTACAGCTCTTAGCCACACTTCCCAGCTCTGAGAAAGTGTTGAACTGTGCAGCAGGTCACATCTGCTGCCAATCCATGAAGGCTTAATGCTGACCTGCTGCCACAGATCTACGCATGTGCACAAAGGGCCCAATACCTTAGATCACTGCACACCAGGGTTATGCACCCCAGACTGGTGCACCCACACAGCTACATCGTCCCTGGCTGCTGGGTGCCCACGTTCATAAGCATCAGCATAACATCCACAGTCTGCGCCTATACCTGTCCTGAAACAAATTGCCATACTTAGTGCCCCACCCCATGCCCTACTCCCTACTTTACAACCATCCTGCAAACACAAGGCCTTAGACTACTGAAAAAAATCAACTCCCAAAGTCAATCAATCAAGATATTTACATGCCATGAAGACAGCAGAAGATCACTAAGCATATCACAATGCAGACAGATGCAGCCCTGCCTAACGATCAAATTAAACTACCAGAGAAAATACAGACGTTGGAACAACTAATCAAAGAGGTTCATACAACTCTACTTAATAAAATAAGTGGGATAGGAAATGACATAAAGGAGATCAAGAAGACAGCAGAAGAGCATAAAGAGGAATTTGAAAAAATAAATAGAAAAATAGAAGCTATCACAGAGATGAAAGACTTTGTTGACCAAATAAAAAACATACTGGAGGCACATAACACCAGACTTGAAGAGACAGAAGAAAGAATAAGTGATATAGAGGACAGGATAACTGATTTTGAACACTCAAAACAATAAATGGCAAAAAAAGATGGAAAAAACTGAATTGGATCTCTGGGAAATGACAGACAAAACAAAGCACAAAAAATATAAGAATCATTGGCATCCCAGAAGGAGAAAAGAGGAGTAAAGGGCAAGGAAGAGTAGTTGAGGCTATAATGGGGGAAAACTTATCATCCTTCATAAAGGACATAAATATATGAGTCAAAGACACTCAAGAAACACCAAACACAATAAATCCAAATAGGAATTCCCCAAGACACATACTAATCAGTCTGTCAAATGCTGAAGAGAAGCAGAAAATCCTGAAAGCAGCAAAGGAAAAACAATCTACTACATACAAGGGAAATCAAATAAGACTGAGTTCAGACTACTCAACTAGCACCCTGGAGCCGAGAAGGCAGCGGTATGATATATTCAAGATCCTGAAAAAGAAAGACTTCCAGCCAAATTGTCTTCCAAAACTGAGGGAGAGATTGAAGTTTTCACAGACAAAGAAGTTCTGAAAGAATCTGTCAACAAGAGACCGGCCCTACAAGAAATACTAAAAGGAGTTCTGCCGGCTGAAAAAAAAAAAGAGAAAGGAGAGGGAGGTCTGGAGGAGGGCACAGAATTGAAAAGTACCACTAATGGTAATTTAAATAATACAAAGAGAAAGAGAGAAAAGAATATATATGTCTGACAAATAAAAAAGATTAGATGGTGAATTAAAAAAATGCCTATTCAGTAATAACTTTGAATGTTAATGGACTAAATTTACCAATTAAAAGATACAGATTGTCAGAATGGATTAAGAAACATAATCCAGCTATATGCTGCTTACAAGAGACTCATCTTACACGGATACGAATAGATTGAAAGTGAAAAGATGGAAAAAGATTTTCCACACAAGTTGTAGCCAAAAGAAAGCAGGAGTAGCTATACTAATATTGGACAAAATAGACTTCAAATGTAAAGACATCAGAAGAGATGAAGAAGGACACTATATACTAATTAAAGGGTCAATACACCAGGGAGATATAACAATCACAAATGTTTATGCTCCCAATCAAGGAATTCCAAACTACATGAGACAGACATTAGCAAAACTGAAGAGAGTGATAGATGTTTCAACAATAATAGTAGGATACTTCAATACACCACTCTCCTCTATAGATGATCAACAGAGAAATAGAGAAGTTAAACAACCTGATAAATGAATTAGACCTAACAGATATAAATAGGTCATTGCACCCCAAAACACAAGGATATACATTCTTCTCTAGTGCTCATGGAACATTCTCCAGGATAGATCATATGCTGGGGCACAAAACAAGTCCTTATAAATTTAAAAACACTGAAATTATTCAAAGCACTTTCTCTGATCACAATGGAATGAAGCTGGATCTCAATAACCACCAAAGAATGAGAACTTTCACAAATATATGTAGATTAAATAACACATTCCTAAACAACCAGTGGGTCAAAGAAGAAATTGCTAGAGAAATCAGTAGCTATCTGGAGATGAAGGAAAATGAGAACAGAACTTATCAGAACTTACGGAATGTGGCAAAGGCTGTGCTGAGATGGAAATTTATTGCCCTAATTGCCTCTATTAAAAAACAAAAAGGCCAAAAATCAAGGACTTAACAGCACACCTGGAGGAACTTGAGAAAGAACAGCAAGCTAACCCCAAAGCAAACAGAAGAAGAGAAATAACAAAGAATAAACCAGAGATAAATGAATGGGGGAACAGAAAAACAACAGAAAGAATCAATAAAACCTAAAGTTGATTATTTGAGAAAATAAAAAATCAATTAATGGACCACTAGAAAGACTCACAAAGAAAAAAGAGAGGGGATGTAAATAAACAAAATCAGAAATGAGAAAGAGTGTGTTATCAAAGATCCTGAAGAAATAAAGGAAATCATAAGAGGATACTATGAACAACTATATGTCAACAAATTAGACAACTTAGATGAGATGGACAAATTCCTGGAGACACATAAACAAGGTACACTGACTCAGGAAGAAACAGAAGATCCAACAAACAAATCACAAGTAAAGAGATTCAATCAGTCATCAAAAATCTTCCTACTAAGAAAAGCCCAGGGCGAGATGGCTTCACAGGGGAATCTTTCTTCCAGAAAGAACTAACATCAATCCTGCTCAAACTTTAACAAAAAACGGAGGAAAAAGGAACTCTACCTAACTCATTTTATGAAGCAAATATCATTTTAATACCAAAACCAGGTAAAGATGCTACAAGAAAACTACAGGCCAATCTCCCTAATGAACATAGATGCAAACATTTTCAATAAAATTCCAGCAAATTGAATCCAACAACACATTAAAAAATTATACACCATGACAAAGTGGGGTTTATATCAGGAATGCAAGGATGGTTCAACACAAGAAAATCAATTAATATGATACAACACATTAACAAATCAAAAGGGAAAAAAATCACATGACCCACTTGAATGATGCAGAAAGAGCATTCAACAAAATTCAGCATCCTTTTCTGATAAAAACACTCCAAAAGATACGAATCAAAGGTAATTATCTCAATATGATAAAGGTAATATATGAAAAACCAATAGCCACCATCATACTCAATGGATAGAGATTGAAAGCCTTCCCCCCTAAGATCAGGAACAAGACAAGGATGCCTATTGTCACCACTATCATTCAACATTGTGCCAGAAGTTCTAGCTAGACCAATCAGGCAGGACAAAGAAATAAAAGGCATCCAAATTGGAAAGAAAGAAGGAAACTGTCATTATTTGCAGATTATATGATACTATACTTGAAAGATCTTGAGAAATCTACAGCAAAGTTACTTGAGCTAATGAACAAATTCAGCAAGGTGGCAGGATATAAAATTAATGTGCAAAAATCAGTAACATCTCTATACACAAGCTATGAGCTAGATGAGCTGTCAGTTAAGGAAAACATTCCATTTGAAAATAGCAATTAAAAAATCAAGTACTTAGGAATGAAGTTAACTAGGAATGTAAAGGACTTGTACATATAAAACTACAAAACATTGTTAAAAGAAATCAAAGGAAATCTAAATAGGTGGAAAGACATTCCCTGCTCATGGACAGGAAAGCTAAAGACAGTTAAGGTATCAATTCTCCCCAAATTAATCTACAGATTCAACACAGTACCAATCAAAATTCCAACAACCTACTTTGAAGATTGGAAAAGCTAACTACTAAAATTCATCTGGAAGAGAAGGAGACCCCTAATAACTAAAAGCATCTTAAAAAAGAAGAATGAAGTGGGAGGATTTACACTCCCTAATTTTAAAACCTATTATAAAGCCACAGTGGTCAAAACAGCATGGTACTGCCAACAAAGACAGAAGCACTGACCAATGGAATCGAATCAAGAGTGCAAAAATAGACCACTGTATCTATGGTCAACTGACTTTTGACAAGGCCCTCAAATCCTCTGAACTGGGACAAAATAGTCTTCAATAATCGGGCATGGAAGAACTGGATATCAATAGCCAAAAGAATAAAAGAGGATCCCTATCTTACACCCTACACAAAAATTAACTCAAAGTGGATCAAACACCTAAACATAAGCAGTAGCACCATAAAGCTTTTAGAAGAAAATGTAGGTAAATATCTTCAAGTCTAGTAATAGGAGGTAGTTTCCTAAACTTTATACCCAAAGACAAGCAACACAAGAAAAAATAGATAAATGGGAACTCCTCAAAATCAAATGCTTCTGTACCTCAAAAGACTTTGTCAAAAAGGTGAAGAGGCAGCCAACTCAATGGGAGAAAATATTTGGAAAACACATATCAGACAAAAGTTTGATTTCCTGTATATACAAAGAAACCATACAACTCAACAACAAAAGAACAAACAACCCAATTATAAAATGGGCTAAAGAAATGAATAGGCATTTTTCTGAAGTGCAAATACAGATGGCTCAAAAACATAAAGAGATACTCATTCTCATTGACTATAAGGGAAATGCAGATCAAGAATACAATGAGATACCACCTCACACCTATATGAATGGCTGCTATTAAACAAACAGGAAACTATAAATGTTGGCAAGGATGTAGAGAAACTGGGACATTTATGCATTGCTGGTGGGAATGTATAATGATGCAGCCACTATGGAAGACTGTTTGGTGGTTCCTTAGGAAACAAGATATAGAGTTGCCCTATGGTCGACCCAGCAATAGCACTACTTGGTATGTACCTAGAAGAGCTGAAAGCAACAACACAAACAGATATTTGCACATCAATGTTCATAGCAGCATTATTCACAATTGCCAAAATGGAAACAAACCAAATGCCCATCAACAGATGAGTGCATCTACAAAATGTGGTATATGCATACAATGGAATATTATGCAGCAGTAAGACAAAATGATGTCCTGAACCACATGACAAAATGGATTAGCCTTGAGGACATAATGCTGAGTGAAATTAGCCAGACACAAAAGGATAGATACTGTATGATTCCACTTTTATGACCAGCATAAAGGCATCATCAGAGGCATATACAGAATACAGGGGACTTAGAGAGATACAGAAGCTAGAGATGAGTGAACCGTTGGCTAATGAGGTTAAACTCCAATGTAAGGTAATAAATAGGAGTGAAGGTGGTTCTCTAGTGGGTCTAGAAGTAATATTACCATATTGAAGATGAACAAGATTGAAAGGGGTTGTACAGACCTACATGTCGCACTGATTGAGGTAGAAATATGAATTGATTCTTGCAAGAATTACTTCAAAGATATGATTCTTGTTCAAAGAGTGCTTAAGTCCAGGGTACAGAGGCAAACTGCTATTGCATGCTATGAGCTATATTCAAAAGGAAACCATCAACACTACCACAGAAAGTTTGCCTTCTCTTGGAAACAATGAAATTATTCAAAATTGAGAATGTTGATGGACTGTGGACTTTGGGCCCTATACATGATGCCTGAGGAATGCAGATGGCTGAAGGATGCGCTGATGGAGAAGCAGATTAGTGAATGATGGTGTAGACTTATAAATAAAGGTTGTGCTGCTACAAAAAGGAACAAAGTTGTGAGGCATGCAATGATGTGAATGAACATGTGGGACATTTGGTGAGACAAAATAAGCCAGAAACAAAAGAACAAGAATATATAAGAAAACAGGGGCCCAGATTGTAAGTTTTCAGAGCAGACGCATTAAATCTGGAGTGGTGTTTATTATTTCTGGATTTTGAGAGGGTGTTTTATATATAAAACCTGATTATTTAGAGATAAGAATGAAGCTGAACAGGTTGGGGTTAACTAAAGTAATTCAGACACAGGAGTAAGGAAGACAGTGTCTATATTTTAGAATGACACATATTCTTTGAGACCAATGGAAGAAACATTTATTTGGTCTGGAACTGAAATTTTCTGTGGTGCATAATCTAATTTAACCTATCCATACAGTTCATCTGAAGAATTGAAACACAGGGAGCACAGAATAAGAAAGAGGTTCTTTAATCCTATATAGCTTATTGTAATGCCTGGATACATCCTAGAGTATATTAAGCAGATAATTAAAAAATATTGGCAAAGCTCCTTGCGGGATGGGAGAAAAAAATACGGAACTACTAAACTTTACCATCAGGAAATCACCTAATACTATGTCAAACTTTAGTCACATTCAAATCAACAGGCCATGCCCTTGATCTTGAGGCTTACTCTTGTTAATCTTATGTAGGTAGTAGAGAAGTTTAGACTACCTATAGGTATGCCTAAGAGTTACTTCTGAAGGACCTCTTTTGTTACTCAGATGTCACCTCACTTTCTCTAAGTCTAACTCTGCAAGTGAAATAAATCATTGTCCCCTCCCCCCCTACATGGGACATGACATACAGGGGTGAAAGTCTCCCTGGTGACTTGGAAGATGACACCCAGGGATGAATCCAGACCTGGCACCATGGGATCACCAATTCCATCCTGACCAAAAGGGGGAAAAGAAGTGTAACCAGTAAAGTATCAGTGGCAGAGAGAGTTTAAATAAAGTCGAGAGGCTATTCTGGAGGCTGCTCTTACAAAAGCTTCAGTTAGATCTTGCTCCCTATCATAACTGGCCAACCCCCAATCAGGGTTTCAGCCAATCCTAAAGAACGCTAGGACAAAATACAAAATTCCACAAGAATTTCATGCACTAGAGTGACTTTCCAGAAACCTGCAAACTCCAGATGGGTCCCTGGTCCAGATAAGTCCTGAAACCTAGCCCAGCCTGTCCAGAACATCAGATAGTTCCAACTCCATACCCCATATTAGTGACAGATCCTTTCAATATCAAACATTTAGAATTGCTGTAGCCCAGACATCCTTAAAAAGAGGGATGGAAAGATCAAAGGTGATGGTGGAGTTAAACAGAAAAGATAGGATTTAACAAATGAATATGAATGCTGAATCATTAAATTGATATCTCTTTTAGACTCCAGTATTTTAGAGCAGCTAGAAGTAAAAACCTAAAATTGTGGAATTGTAACCCATGTCAAACTCTGAAATACATTCTACAACTAATTGTGGTGCTGTGCTTTGAAATTTATAGTTTTTTTGTGTATGTGCTATTTTTCAGGAAAAAAGAAGGGAAAAAAGTCGATTGTGATAATAAAAAAATATTTAGGCCCTCTGGCCTCCTATATTCTGGAGCAACTAGAAGGAAAAATCTGAGAGGATCATACAGTAGCCCATGACAAACTCTGGGATCTGCCCTGTAACTACTTGTTGAAGAGTACTTTGAAAACTATTGTTTTTTAATTTTTTGCTTTGTATATATGTTATACTATACAATAGAAAAAGTTTAAAAAAAGAGAGTATTCAATTAATATGATTATTTATAATAGTAACAAAATATTATTATTTAAGTTTCAGACAAGTAATTTTTTCTTCATGGAGTGACAAGTGAGCCCTTTTTATGAGAAGTATGAAGTTTGAGTCTAACACTTAGATCAAATTAGAAAATGCTGCGTTAAGGTTGAACAGAATTATGTGGAAATATGTGAATCCTGATTAAAATATACCAATCATAGACAACAGAAAAATCCTTAAAGAGGAAAGGGGAAACTGTCACAATTTAAAAAAAAAATTTAAATAATATCAAAGGTCTTCAAGTCAATGATACATTCCTCGAAAGAAAACTTCTAATAAGGTCAAAACCTCATAGGATGAATTCAGAAAATGGCAATATTACACTGATAAATATTCATCTACAATATTGAAAAATCTGAATTGTTTACTAAAATAGCTAAAAAGGGATACTCATAATAGAGGTCATAACTTAAACTAAGTAATCAAACATATATTCTTAATTATTATAAAGCCTGAAAATAATTTTAAGAAGGAAAATGGAAATCTCTGAAATCATATAATGGGCCCCCAAAGAGCATGAGACAAAAATATATTTTGTATAACTGTTTACTTATGA